>APFE030531094.1:392883-416830 GCA_000404065.3 Pinus taeda
TTGAGATTCAGACCAAAATAATTTTGCTTTCGCTCCTCCCTTGGTGACTTGACTCAAGGGCCAAGTGATATGAGAAAATCCCAACATGAACCTGTGGTAGAAGTTGGCAAGACCCAGAAAGCTGAGGAGCTCTATTAGAGTGGTTAGAGATTCCCAATCCTGAATGACTTGGATCTTGGCTAGATCCACATGCACCCCCAATTAATCAATAATGTATCCCAGATACTGAACCTGGGTTATGCCAAAAGTGCATTTCTCCAAATTGGCACATAACTTGTGTTGCCGTAATGTTTGGAGAACCTGTCGGATATGGTGGAGGTGCTCTTCCCAATTCTGGCTGAAGATCAAGATGTCATCCAAATATACCACTACAAATGAGTTGGTGAATGGTTGCAAGATGTCATCCATTAACCTCATGAAGGTTGCAAGAGCATTCGTCAATCCAGAATGCATAATCAACCATTCGAAAAGGCCCTCATTGGCTTTGAAGGCAGTCTTCACACATCAGAGGGTTTGATTTGTACCTGGTGATATCCTAAATCCAAATTGATCTTGCTGAAATATTTTCCCCCTTTAGTTGGTCCAGGAGGCCATCAATCTGTTGGATCGGGTACTTATTACGGACAATTATCTTGTTCAATGCCCGATAGTCAATACAGAGTCTCCAAGTCCCATCCTTATTCTGTACCAACATGATCGGACTCCCATAGGGTGATGAACTCAGACGAATGTGACCTTTCTACAACAACTCATGAATATGCCTCTTGATTTCATCATTCTCTGGAACGGAGAGCCGATAGATTGGTCCATTGGGTAGCGATGCACCTGGGGTCAGATCGATGGAGTGCTTGACCTGACAGTGCAGAGGAACCCCTGTAGGGGAGTTGAAGATGTCCTCGTACTCCTCCACGTCATTGTACTCCTCCACAACCTTGTCCATCTGTAGTTGTCGTGCAGAGGGGCCCTATCTGGAGGTTGTGGCCACCGTCTTCTTCTTTCCTTGACGACATATCATCAGGAAAACAAATTTCTCAGTTTTGGAAATGAGCTTACTGCATTGTTTTGCAGTAACCAAAGAGATGGCAGTAGGCAGTGCTACCTTTGGTATCCTTTACAAATTATTTCTTAAAGTAACAATAACAACATGGGGCCTTGATTCATACACAACATGTCGCTTCCACAAGTATGGTTGTCCTAATAATACATTACAAACATCAAGGGGAGCAACGTCACACAATACCTGATCTATGAAGGGCTTGATGCTGTATGGAAGGCAACATTGCTGGCTCACGCGAAGATCCTGTCCTTGGTGAAGCCACCCGATGGTGTACGGTTGTGTATGTGTTGTTGTCGGTAAGCCTAGCCGCTTCATGACCTCTTTCGAAATGAGGTTCTTTTGGCTCCCATTGTCGACAATGAATTGTAGCAGGGAGCCCTTTATCCACATATGTGAGTGGATGAGGTGCTCCTCCTCCTCTGGATCTTCGGGTTCCTCCTTCTGGATCTTCGTGGTGGCAACAATGGCATTAGGCTCCGCATCAATAATCTACTTCCATTTGTCATTCCCCTTGTCAGTTTCTGACTCAGAGTCAGAACATGCATCTGATTCTGAAACCTTTAGCTCACCCACTAGTGATTGCTTGGCCCGACACTCACTTTTGTTGTGAGTGGAGCTCTTATGGAACTCACATCACTTTCCCGTGTCCTTTTTCAGATTCGCGGTGTTTTTCTTTGCTTGCAGCCTTGGTTGGTTATCTTGGGCCGCCTTGCCTTGGCTTTGTTTTTTGTTCTGCAGTTTGAGGGAACCTTTCCCTTGCTTCAGATCTACAGATCGGAAGTCTCACTTCCTCTGTTTAAACTTTTGCTCGATCTTGATGGCATATCAATATGCCATGGTGAGCGTGGAGATGTTCGCGAATTCTATTTCTTCCTGGATGTACCTGTGCAGGCAGCCGCGGTATTTGAGTACCAAATGCTGCTCTGAATCCTTGATACCCAACTTTGTGCAAAGGGTATGGAAAATATTAGTAAACTTCGGTATGTCTTGGTCCCTTCCCTGCTGCAGCGTGGTCCACTTTATGTATTGATCCTCATAGCTTCCAACAGGGTAGTACTGCTTCTTGATGGTAGCCCGAAATGAATTCCAAGTGGGTGTGGCTGAAAACAGTGAGGCCGTACTTTCATCCTTATGCTCACAGTAGGTTTTCCACTAGTCCTTGACGTGGGGGGCGACTTTGAGAAGAGTGAAAGTAATCGTTTCCCGGCCGGAAAAATCATGAACATAAAAATACCCTTCTAGCAGATTTAACCATTTATCTACGACATCTGCATCTATTTAACCCGCAAATATGGGAATGTCAAAGTTAACTTATACCTTAAAGGGTGTGGTGCTTCCAGAGTACCTGCTGGAAGTAGATGTGTCACCCTTGGGTAACCGCTGAAGGATCTGGGCAAAGTTGTCCATCATCGTGTTCCTTTGTCGCTCAAGGGCCTCTTCAAACAATATTTTGATAGGATCTCCTGCCCCCTCTTATTTCTTTTCATCCACCATGGGAATTTGTCGGGATTTGCGAGGCTGGCCTTGCAAAGGTTCGACTAGTTCAAGCCCTAACTCCTTATATCCTGACCTCGTTGGGGACATGCAAAGAAAGACAGAGAAAGAGAAGACCCCTCTGATACAACTGATCCGCATTTAAACAGGAATGCAACAAATTACAGATATAACCATACATATAGAGATGCAACAAAAATAATACTTCATTTCATTACTGTAAAATACTGAAATATGCTTACAAACAAAAATGGAAATAAACTAGCTAGGGCGATGGTAGCTTATCTCTGAGAAGAGATGTGGTGGCTACCTCCCTCTAAACTATGTTACAATGAGGCTTGAAGGCCTATTTATTGTTGAGAAATAATGGAAAACCCTAAATATCCAAAAACCTAACCCTAGAAGATGAAACACCAAACTGTGGGCGTTGTTTGGGTAAATTGGTACATCAACTTCCTGGGGTCGTAACTTTGGCATACGATCTTCGTTTGACATGCAAAATATCTTATTAGAAAGATCTATCCGAGAACTACAACTTTGGGAAGAGAAACAACAATTCATGGACCTATGTTGCTCCTACCTTTCCCAAAAAATGTCGTTTAGGGCCTCAAAACGGCTCCAGAAGTTCAGGACCCGAAAAACTACTAAAAATAGTAAATTGTGCTACAATTAAGGAAATTGAAACGCTGAAAGAAACAATGGTGAGGGTCCAAGTGGAATTGGCGGGTGGCCACCAATATCCACCTGGATCACTAAGAGATTTCCCCCTTGAAATCTTGAATCCTCAAGGAGTTTTCTATTTTGTTATGAATAAAATAGTCATTTTTTGAATGTTTTTTATTTGTAGGAAGCATGTTAATCTGAAGTTTTCCCTGGATTTAGTCATGTTTTGGAAATCCAAGTTATATGTAATATTTTCTAATTAGAAGGATCCATTTACCCTACAAAAAAAATTAAGATGTTGTGTGCCCTCTCACAATGTTGTATGATTTTGGTAAACATTTTTCAAACTTTTCAAACTATTGATTTTCTCTAGAGGAAGCACTATCATGTTTTTGTTGCACATGTTGTGATCGTTGTTTGGTAGAGAGAGCAACTGGGAAGGACATTGTTGAAGGTAGCTCAATTATTTTTTTAAGAGAATTGTTGGTTAATTGGTTTTGTAGATTGCTAGTATGTTTCCCAAAGATGTCAAATACTTTGATGGATTCCTAATTTGAATCAAATATACTAGATAGGAAAAATTTTGTAAATTGGAGATTTAAGTTTCATACCTTAATGTGAGGGTGCAATGTTTGGTCAATTATGTGTGGAAATGAGTCAACAACCTTGGTAGCCTTGGTTCAAGATTGAGAGAGAAAACAAAACAAGGCAAATGTTTTCAAAAGAAAGACCGTAAAAGATAACATTGTTCTCCATATAAGGAGATGAAAACGTTCTAAAACACATAGGAGGTACCTGAATACTTGTACAATACAACCAAAACAAATAGAATATTGCTTTTAAAAAACAAGCTTCTATAAATAAAAATGGAAGAAAATGAAAATATTAGTAATTTTCTATCTAGAATTAAAGCACTGAAAGATAAGCCAAGTGACATTGGTGAGAATATATCAAGCATTGATTTGGTCGCTATTACGTTGAATAACATGTTAGATGAATACCAAATATTTATCATTTGTCTTGCAGCAAGAGAGAAATCACATTTGTTTGATGATTTGATAGGTATCCTGTTGCAAGAAGAGAAATGAAGAAAGAATCTTAACAAGGCTTTAGAGTTCAAATTTGGTGTTGATGGCCAAAGTGAAAAATCCATACAAATGAAATCCATGGGAAAAGAATGTTGGAGGCAAGTCTAATGTAAAACTGCATCAAGGGATGTCATCACCAAGGATAGATACAAGTGTGAAGAAGAATAATTTGCGTTACTATCATGCTAAGTTAGGACATTATGATAAGGATTGTAGCAAGAAAAAATTTCATGAGTCCAAATATAAAGGACATAGAGTCAATTTTGTTGATAGAGAAGTAACAATAAGCGATGGTTTTGAAAATTTCATGTCATTTATTTTAGATGCAACGTTATTGACAAAAATAGAGGATTGTAATGCATGGTTTATAGATTTAGGTGCTTCTTTTCATGTCGTCATAAAAATTGGTTTGAAACTTATCATGAGAAAACTAATGGTGCTAAAATATATTTAGGTGATGATAGATGTTATGAAATAAAAGGTGGTGAGATAAATTCATCCCTCTCTTACTTTTGATATAAAAAAGTATTATAGTGATGTATGTGTGATTTTCCAAGTAGTCATGTAAAGCAAGTCCCAAATTTAATGTATGTGTCAGAGGTTAAGAAAAAATCAATCTCAATCTCAACAATTACAGATTAAGGCTTAAAAGTTGAATTTGTGTAGCTATGATTTTTTTGTGAAGGATATTGATGGGACTCATCAATAGGTAAACTATATGGGTCACAATGCCACTCTCTAGCTTATTTAAATTTACTTTTCTCACATTTATTTACATATTTTGTTATATTTTGCTTAATGAGAAGGGTAAAGGTGAGTTGCTATGTCATGTGGCCTAATATGTATTAAATATAGGAACTGGATTAGTTTTGGGCTAATTTAAGTGCGGGAACTCGAGACGAACAAGAAAGAGAGATTTTAGGAGATTGGTCCCCCTCCTTTACTCCTCAAATGTTTGAATATTCCTCCACCATATCCCATCAACTCGGAGTTACTAGCAACCAAGCAAGATGAAATCACTAGAAGCCAAGTCAGTGACTGTCAAAGACAAGTTATTCTCGAGTTAGGGAGCCAAGTCTCCCTGTTTTTTAGGAAGTTGTTGGTATCTTTAGTTTGTATAAATAAGAGAGCCAAGGGACTCATTAGGATTCGATTTTTTGATGTAGCCTAGAAGCAATTTGAGCTGAAACATTGTGATTGTTATTTGCTATGTTTTGACATTTTGATGATAATGAGAAATTTGACCTTGATCCAACACTGAGTTGACTCAGAGGGCTAAAGCTCTTGGGTTAGGGCCCAACCCTGGCAACAAAAGTTCTTATTTTTGTATCTGTATTCTTAGATTCAAATGATAGTTAGCTGCTAAAGTTATTTATGTTTTGTTTAGCTTAAAAAGCATTTGAATAATTGCTTAATATTGTTTCCATTATTTTGAAGAAGTAGATCAATGGTGTAGTAGTGAAGGAGAATACTTCAGAAAATATTGTGATAATGGTCCATTCCTCATCTCCCTTGTGGGAACATGATTAGAGGGCCCCACACTAACAACCCCAAAAATAGAGTTTGTCTTTTGGTCATTACGTAGAGTAGGTTCCATGCTTAAATAGATCACTGTTTATGATTCCTTGGAAGCACCTGCAATTGTTATTTTGTTTCTTAAGCTGTCCATATCTTAGAAGGCATTCCATTCCATAGATCTATCCATTAGCAATAGATAGATCAATTTTCTCAAAATTCAACTCATCTTTTCCATGTTGGTATATAGTGATGCATAGATGAAGAGGAAAACAAGTTTTGTTGCAGGGATTGTTGATTTGCAAGGAGGAACTCATCTGACCAGCTTCACCTAAGTCTTCTCCACCCTCTACCAAGGCATACCAGCCCATAGTTCGAATCTTTGTTTTGCAGCCACCGTGAACAACCAGCTTGTGTAAATCCAACCTCCCTGGGGTGTTGGGCTTATCCTTGGGTAATGTGCACCTTCCTTACACCTTCTCTCATTGTCATACATCTCTCTAACACCTTATTCCACTATTCTTGCCCTCCTAAAGATTTCAGATAATTTCCTGTAGAAAACCAAGACATCCTATAACAAACTTGGACATCTGGTAGCAATTCGTGTAGCAGCTACAGGATCTTCTGTAGCAACCTGTTTGACCCTGTTTTGATCATAAAATCTAGTCTGGGTATAGGTTAGGCCATCATCTTGGATTCCATGCCTACAAGTTCTACCTGAGACTAGCTCTCCCATGTCTTCCCCCCTGCAAGATCAGATAGCATAACATAGCATTTACATTTATGAATTTAGAAATTAAAAGACTGTTTTCTCTGAAAATGAAACATGAGATAGTTAGTGCATGCATATATGAATCATAAAATGATAGAACAAATTCCCATTTCCAATTAGTCCAAATAGCTAGATGATAAAATGCGAGGTTAGCTTAGCTATTTTCTGCAAGTAATTTGTGTCATTTCCTAGCTAGATGATTCATGGCCTTTTCCATTTAGTAACTTTCATTTCCTAAATAGACAAGCATTTGATTTCCTGCGTTAGAACTAGCCTTACATTCATTGTTAGTAGTTAGACTCCTAGTCAATAGAAGAATGGTTTGAAACCGTAGTGATCTATCGCCCCAGTTGAGAAGTGACATGAGTAGAATGTTGAATTTGTTGTGCATATAACACGGTCACCTCCAAGTTTGTACGAAACCCCAGGTTGATAAAGTAAAGTTGGTAGTACTAGTAGGTGCAACATCCTTGCTACAATACTGAGGCTCATCAGATATACTAGAACACTACAAAGTTATCATGAGAAAACTAATGGTGCTAAAATATATTTAGGTGATGTTAGATGTTATGAAATAAAACATGTTGAGATAGATTCATCTCTTTCTTACTTTTGGTATAGAAAAGTAGCACAATGATGTATGTTAAATTTTTAGGGTTGTTAAATTTTTTATGTACAACATATTTACTTTTACTCCTACCTAAATCTATGCAAATAATTGCATAAGTTATGATGGGCAATAATTCTTGGTAAATATGTTTAATCACTGAAATGTAAAGAATATGCCTCATATCTACCTTTTAATTTTACCTAAATTTATGCAAAGAATCACATAAGTTATGGAGGAACAATTTAACAAAGTAACACACTATGTGGGTGGATTATAACCTAATTCATGTTGATCTTTGGGTAGATGTTACATACATATTTGGGCACATCAACCCTAACTCATATGTCGATGTTATTATGGTATATCAACCCCTAATATAGTTATTTTATGCCCTAATGAAATTAAGTCCTCTGAATGCTTCATTCCCTAAAAGTTCCATCACAAAATTAATCCAAAAAGTGCCTCAAAGGAATAATTGCATAAATCCCTCTGTTAGGGTGCTAATCATAGCAGGTGCCACACTGTCAAAGTGCTATGCATCGCAGTTTGGCCCTCTTTAGGGTGCGATGGTCGAGCTTAGACAAAATTCCAGGACATTTTGAGGAATCGGTTACTCATGGAAACCTCTAGAAGCTTTTCCACTGCCACCTGCCCCTTTGAGTTCACCCAAGGATGACTAAATGAATTAGGAAACCACCCCCTATTCCCTTCTTTCATGGAACCAATTCCTAAAAATAGAAAGGCATTCATCATCATCATCGATGACTCAACATCCTTCACTCATCTATAAATGGATCACTCATCCAAGAGATCTAGAGGTTGGATTTTTCTGAGTGATAAGGAAGTGTTGATGGTTTTAGTATTGAAGCAAAGTATTGTTGTAATGTCGGAATTTCTTGCTGCTCATGAGGTGAAGAAGGTTTGAAGCTGGGAGGATGGCGCTAGATCGGACTTATGGGTTGTAATCCTCCTTTCTATTAATAAATATTTTCAAGATTGTGTAATCTTTCAATGCAATTATATGTTTATCATACTTTCGATTTTGTGATGTTTATGAATTATGGATTATTATGCTTTGATGGGTCTATGTTTCTGTAATTGCGTAGGTACTCTCCAAGCGTGTTAATTACAGGGAGGAGTAATGGGATCGGCCAAAGGAGAGAGAGATCAATCGAGGAATCAAGCGTAAGTTACAGGTTGGCTCTTTATAATCTTTCTCTTATTTGTCATTGATAGGAAAAATAGTGAATTGTTTTAACTGTTGTTTCTAGGTTAGCTACCAAGCCTAGAGGGTTGGAATTTCTTAGAAACACTAATTTTCCTAGAAACAAATTGGCGACTCCACTGGGGACAATCTGAATGCCCTTTTTGGTAGCTTAGTAGCCTCTTAGAACATTCCACTACACTTTACTTGCTATTTTTCATTGAAATCAAGCTTAATCCATTGAAAATTGCATCAAATTTGAGCCAAAAACAACTTCAGAATCACTCCTTGTGACCATCGCACAGTCCTGAACTATGGCCTACTATGCATAGTAGTTCCTGAATGGAAAAAGTGTTATGCATCACACTGTCTATCACTACAGCCTGCGATGATTGACTGAAGCTCAAATTTCCCATTTAGGAATTAAGGTTTTGACCAGTTTTCATCTTTGTTTGATTGCTTGCTAAACATGAATGATGTCTCATCATTGAAACCAACTTTCATCGCTTAATCCAGCTTTGTTTAAGTTTAGGATTGGTGAATGTTTTTATGTATTTGTTTTTTCATATACAATCCATTGTCAAAAAGTAGTGTTGATCGATTGTCATTTCGATAGAAAAATTGTCGTAAAGTCTTCAATTTCATCGAAAACGTGAAGTGTCATAAAAATATTCCCTCATAGCTAACTGATTAAACTATTTTTTGCATTTGATCTGATTTCATTCAAAGATTTAAATAGAGGAGGAATGACCTGTTATAGAGTTTTATGAACCCAACGTTTTAGAATACCAAGTGAGTCCATCATCAGGAGATGCGTCAATAGATATTCTCAAGATATTAATGATGTATCCATGAGCTATATTTTAGGGTGGAAATTAGTTTTGCTCTGGATAATCTTAATTTCTCGAATTCATTCAAAGTGTCAAAAAGTTTATTTCTTCAAATTTGAAAGTGTTGTTTAATCCTCCTTTCTCTCTTTAAGAAAAATTGTCAAAAATTGCCATTTCGTGTGAAACATTTTGAATCATTTCTGCATTTAGTTTTCCTTATTGTCTCATTCACATTAAGGAAAGCTGAAAACAAATACATTGAGGCAAAGTATTTTTGTAATGCGGCTAGGAAAGCTCGTTATCCATGTATGATATGTAATGACGAGCATTTTATAAGAGATTGTCCACATCGATCTGAGGTCTCTAAACTTTTAAAGGCTTCCAATACCTTAGTAGTGTTGACAGATCCATTTCCAAACCTTGAAACACATCTGGTTGCTAGTGATAATGCTTCCACATCCCAAGTACTCATGTTGTCTATCACAAATACAAAAAATGATGTTTTGGTATCAACAAGGAATAAAGATTATGGAAATCTGTCGTCATCGAATAACCAGGCTACTGATCAACCTAGTACTTCGACCACAAATTCACCAGAAGATGTTCCACCAGTTATACCTAAATTAACAATAAAGCCACCAAAGGGAGTTGTACGCAAATAGATATTTAATCCGCGTGCTCGAGTAGTTCAAAACTATAATATAGTGGAAGATCTGGCTCAATCACCTTTTTCTATGTCGACACTCGAGGTGTTGCAAAATTGTCCCTCCCAAAAACAGGCTTTGTTGTCAGCAATAGGTGGAATAGATCCTACGGATTCTAATCTTGTGGTTTTTAACCATATGAGACACACACCACAGTTACCAGTGCAACTAGCCTTCCTGATACAAGCAAAAGCTCTCAATAAAAATGTTCACCAAACTATTGTTGGTGAGGGGGTATCTACTTGCATTATGTCTATGAGCTGCTAGAAAAATCTTGGTTCACCGCCCTTGTCACGATCACCAACAAAATTAAAAGCTTTCGATGGACGAACATACACTCCATATGGGATTTTGAGTAACTTGCAAATTGAACTAGGGGGAAAAACAGTAAATGTTGAAGTCGAGGTCATTGATGGACTCCTTGATTACAACATTTTGCTGGGAAGGCCTTGGGTATATGCTATGGTTGTTGTTGTTTCCACATACTTTCGAATGATTGCATTTCCCTTCAAAGGTGGAATCACAGTCATCAATCAGCTAACCTTCTTTGCTAATAGTTCACAAGCTATAGGAAGCATTCCATTGATACATGGAAAATCACAATCACTTCAGAACGTTGGAGTAGGTCTCCTAAAAGATCCTTCCTTGATGGGTGCTTTTACCCTTACGTCACCATCTGGTTTCGCAGAAGTAGCGAGAGTGGAAACCTGCCACATGATTTCTACTACATCATTTGATTTCAAGAAGAATTCCAACTATTTTGAAAGTGATGATTATCGTGAGGCAATGTCGCCAAGCCCCATCGAATCATTATAGAAATCAATCTATTTGGTTTGTGCAGCAAACCCTAATCTACACTCAACAATTGTATGGGTAGATAGGTCTTTAGAATATGGCACCTCTTCGGATCCTTTTTCATGTATACATTCTACGGATGAAGGAATCGTCTAATCAATGATGATAGGAGAGATGCCGTGGGAAGATTATCATCATATTTCCCACCTTTGAGATGACAATGAAGATTATTCAAATGAACTCAATCACCCATCAATCGTTGATTTCTTGTCGAATTCTGTAAATACTATAGATTCTGAGCATAATCTGTCTAACATAGAAGAAAAAATTTCTATAAACATTTCGACCAAGCCCAACATTGTAGAAAATATTCATGTTAGCAAATCTTGTTCTCCATTGGAACTAGATAATTACTGTGCTCTTTTCCACGAATTTCGAGATGTCTTTGCATGGTCTTATGAGGAAATTCCAGGCATTGACTCAAGCATTGTTGAACATGAGATTAAAATGTATCCTGATGTCAAACCAATATGACAACAGCTTCGACCTGTTCATCCTAAAAAAGCTGTTGCCATTAAAGCAAAGGTTGAGAAACTTTTACGTGCTGGCTTCATTTTCCCTGTACCACTTACTGATTGGGTATCAAATATTGTTCCAGTGATGAAAAAACAAGGGACAATTTGATTGTGCGGCAATTATAGGGATGTAAACCGAGCACGTCTGAAGGAAAACCATCCTACACCTTTTATCGACTAGATTATTGACGAATATGCCAGATGCAAAATCTTTTCATTCATGGATGAGTTTTCTGGCTACAATCAAATCAATATCCGCCCATAGGACCAATCAAAAACTGCATTTATATGTTCGTGGGGCACGTTTTCACATCGAAAACTACCCTTCGGTTTGAATAACGCAGGGGCTACATTTCAGAGGGTGATGAATTATGCCTTCCATGAAATCAAACACATTTTTCAACCATATCTTGATGATCTACCTACTCATTTGCGAAAATGGACTGATCACCTGCAACATATGAGAGCAATATTTTTACGTTGTCGACACTACAAAATAAGACTCAATACACACAAGTGTGTGTTTTGTGTTGGCTTTGGTCGTCTATTCGGATTTGTAGTTTCGAAATATGGAATTCAACTCGATCCCATAAAGGTTCAGGCAATTCTTGATATGCCTCCACCTTCAAATTTGTTACAGATTCAAAAACTTCAAGGGAAGGCAAACTTTCCAAGGAGGTTCATTCCAAATTACATTGAATTGGCTAAAGGTTATACACGTCTATTGAAAAAAGGGGTACCCTTCCATTGGGACCAAGTTGGGCAAGCTTCTTTTGATGCTCTCAAAGATTCATTGATTAAAGCATCATTAATGTATGCCCCAAACTATCAAAAAAACTTTTACATGTATCTCGTCGTTGTAGATACAACCATTGGTATGGTTTTAGTGCAAGAGGAAAGTGGAATTGAACATCCTATATATTATTTGGGTCGCAACCTTAATGATATAGAAAGTAAATATTCATATGTTGAAAAGTTAGCCTTAGCAGTTGTTCAAGCTGTGCAGAGATTTCGACATTATATCCTCCTTCTCAAAACTATCATTATATCAGATTGCAACCCTATGACATACATATTGTCACATCAATTGCTGGGGGGAAAATATTTTAAATGGATATTTATCTTGGAGGAGTTTGATTTAGAGTTCATCAAATCCAAATCAAAGAAATATCTCGTCTTTGTTGAGGTACTTTGTGACCTTCCCTCATCCTACAATGATTTAATAACAGAAGCATCAATCTTGGATGAGTCTCTGTTTCTAATTTCGTCAAGTGATCCGTGGTATGGGGATATACTGGTCTATCTCCACACCCAAGCTTTTAGGCCTAACACCTCTTGCTCTGAACAATGACGTACTTGATACCAAGCCAAAGATTATCTGATCGTTGGTGATACACTTTATCGTCATGGTATTGATACAATCTTAAGTAGGTGCGTTACTCATGAGGAGGCCGAAAAAGCTTTGAATGAATGCCATTAGGTGCTTGTGGAGGGAATTTATCTGGTTACGCAACTGCACAAAAAATCCTACGAGCTAGTCATTCTGGTCATCTATATTTAAAGATTGCATACTTGCTGTCAGAAAGTGCCATGCTTGTCATATTTTTGATCGTAAAACCAAATTACCACCTGCATCACTACATCCAGTTGTTTCTGTTGGCATATTCGCAAAATGGGGCATTGATTTTATGACATGTAACCCCACCTTAGCTGGGGGGCATGGGTATATTATAGTCACTGTTGACTATTTTACCAAATGGGTTGAGGCGATGCCTACATTGAACAACAGTGGCGAAACTGCTGCTCTTTTTTTTTAACCATGTGGTTTCCAAGTTCGGTGTGCCACAAGCTATAGTTACAGATCATGGGTTTCATTTTTGAAATCACATGATGATTAAGTTAGCTACCAAATTAGGAATGTCTCATGATAGTTCTACTCCATATTATCCGCAAGCTAATGGACAAGTTGAGGTAATCAACAAAATCGCTAAGTGCATGTTGCAAAGAATGATTGGAGTCCATAAATAGAATTGGCATTTAATCCTATACTCAGCTCTGTGGGCATATCGGACCTCAGTGAGAAATGTAACCCGATTTAGGCCTTTTTAGTTGGTGTATGGTTTGGAATCAGTCCTACCAATTCAATGTGAAATCTCATCCCTCAAGCTCGCAATTGACCTGCTACCCGATACTTCTGAAGAAGAAGCTCATTTCTTGGAATTAATTCATCTGGATGAAACTCGTCGTGATGTCGCATTGGCTAATGAAGCACATAAGAAATGCATCAAGGCACAATATGACAAAGACGTTAAGCCTCGTGTCTTCTCAGAAGGTGACCTAGTCTTGCTTTACGATCAAGATTCTGACAAATTAGGAGCATGGAAGTTTGAACCATTATGGATGGGCCCCTATATTGTTAAATGTGTGTTGACAAAAGGAGCCTATGAGTTAGTCTATTACAATGGGATTCCATTGTCGCAACCCCAAAACGGGTGGTATCTTAAACGTTAATATGCTTGATTAAGTGTAGTAAAACTCACTGTACATATGCTTTCATTGCATTTTTGTGTGTTAGTTTTCTTTTAGAGTTTCGATTTGGTTAGGTAATCTACTTCACATTTATTACAGATGTCGAACTTTTTGGAACCATTTGTTGGGTATGCCGATGGAGCTAGTCATAGTACGCATAATTTATCTTCTGTAGCATGGGCCATCTTTGATCCAAGCGGCGAGTTAGTGAGTTTCAGGGGGATATGTATTGGTCAATTGACAAACAGTATCACTGAGTATAGCGCGTTGATTGAACTCCTCTCTGATGCCATTTCACATGGCATAAGCCCAATCATTGTTAGGCTAGATTCACAACTTGTCATTCTACAGCTTACTGGCATTTATTCCGTCTGAAACCCAACCATTCAACACATGTTCCTAAGAGTTCAAATTTTGGAAAGACATTTTGAATTCATTCAATATCAACATATTTCCATAAATTTAAACACATTGACTGACTCTCTAGCAAACTATGTGTTAAATAGACATTTGCAACATATGTAAAGAAATCATTTTTTATCACATCATCATTTGCACAGGATTTTATCACTTAACCATAATAAAACTCTGAAAGTCAAATAGATAGTTGTATATAAGTTTTTAAAAATATTTTGTGTCCGAGACAAAATTGGTCATTTGACCCAGAAACTCAAAAATGAATGCAGAAAACATCATAGACTAGTTATGTTGATGATAACATGTCATCACTTATGCTATCATACGCAAGAGCCTCGTCCAACGACTCGGCACACTAGTGGCATGGCACTGCAGCCTCATGGGTAACTCATTAATCCGGACATTCGGAATACTGAGGGTTAAGCCCTCTACATGATCCTGCAACTAAGCCAAGGTCTCTGCTATGTCCAAATCTCTAAGGAGGACCCTCCCAAAAGCTCCCTCCATTGGAGCATCTACTTCTCGTGGGCGTGTCGCAGGTTGAACTGGTCCAATATCTACACACACATATGAGCTTATTTAGTCTTGGTAACAATCAAAAACACAAAAAAAGGTGAAAACTCAGAAAGAAAAGTGTGGTCAAATCAATTTACCAATAGTGCTCCATTGCGCCCCAATTGGCAATGCCAAATCTGGATTGCCACGGAAATCCATCCCAGCATATGGATATTCTGCGAAGGCTATCTCTTGACGGTCGAACCACTCGAAGAAGGTGGAGGAAAATGAGATCAGTGACTGGCCAGCATTCCTAGCCATAAGGTCTACCCATCGCTGCATCTGTGGTTCTCTAGGTCTAGGCACTCCCAAAGAAATGTTCAGTGGTTGCATGAGTGGGATTCTTTCTAAAGCGAAGGAAATCAAAATAGACCCATAACCAAAATTTTTGGTCTTTCCAACCTTCACTTTGGTAAGTTGATCTTTCATAAGTGGAAGAATCACCTCACACTAGTTGAATACCTTCGGTTCCAGGCATTCCAAGGCATACTGCATATAAGATCTGTTTGCTAAATGTAAAGCCCCACTGCCAGCCAATCTAGCAAGGGTAAAGAGGATATTCTCAAAGTTCGATCAATAACATCCTAGATATGAATCTTTCCATCTCTACTGGGTTGAGATCCTTCCCGACAGAATTGACGAATATAATCTCTCATCGATTCACCTCCCCTGGTGAGTCCTGATAGTGAAAGAGAGGCACCCCGCCTCGATAAAATCGTCAGAAAATAAACATCCTCGATGGTAAAATGGATAGATTTACCCCTGATATGAAAAAAATGGTCAATAGGATCCCAAGCATGAACAAGATACTGTAGCAACTCCATCTGTTGTCTCATGCTCGACAAGCAGAAGAACTTTAGCCACCCACAGTTCTTTAAGGCATTTACTGTGCCCTGGTCATTTAAGGCAATCATGTTTTGTTCCTCATGTTTTTGTTCTCGCTATGTACCGACCATTTTGATCCAATGAATATCTAAAACACAAATATTAGATAAGTTAGGATCCAATTTGGGCAAAAATCAGCCAAACATTTGAGGAAAAACAACTGTTTAAACTTAGTTTTTTGCAACCATCACACTTGCTCTTTGAAGACAGTGCTATGCATAGCAGATTGCATGTTAGCAACCTAGGATGAGTCACACTTTTCGATAGGGACAAGGTGCGATGGTTTAAAAACGCAAAGTTAAACCCTAGAGGCCTAGAAAACTAAGAAATGTTGCCCAAAACTGAAAAAAATGGAATAAAATTGAAGAGCATGAGGATAGCTCCTACCTGGTCTTAACGGCGCGAGAAATGATCCACAAAATATTTCGCAATCAGCTAGTGAAGATTGGGGGGGGCAACCGCTTCAGAGCTCCAAAATCCAATGTTAGAAATGAAATGGTGAAAATGAATTGCAATTTTTTTTTTTTTATATTTACTTTCACATGTAAATCAAGTGGATGTTGGTTTTATTCATTTTTCATCCATGAACACATATTTTTAATTATCTTTGGTGGAGTTTTGAGTAGGATGAACCACTGAAAACAGAATCCAATGTGCCAATGACGAATTGAACATCTTTGACTTCCAAGCAAACTTTTCATTCTCTTTTTTGAGCTTTGATATAAAATGAAAAAAAAACCATAGAGTCCTCTTTAAACTCTTTAAATAAGAAAAGATAGTCAAGTGATTGCCTTTTCCATCTCGTTAAAGTATTGGAAACGACATCTCTCTTGTATTATTTTATCCTTTTTCGGACCTGAGGGATTATTTTACGAAAAAGAGCTTATAGAGTTTTTATTTTTGTCCCTTTTTCAAACTCTCTAAACATGAAAAGGACCAAGTTATCCTTGTCGTTAAACTCGTTAAAATAATAGCGACAAACTTGTCCATCTAGACAAGATTGAGTTTCACCGTTGCTAGAGTCATTAAAACATCAAATAGTGATGGGTTTTCTTGAAGGGCGAATTATAAGACAAGCATATGTTATCCTCCTCAAGCTTTATAAAAATAAAGAGGTGCTAGTCAGCAATGACTGGGGAAAATGGGAAAAATATTGGAAACTTATGGTAGCGAGTCGCTCTTGAACACGACACTTTCACTTCATCTCCATGATTAAGTTGGGTTGGGACATTCCGTTTGATTGTTATCATATTGTTGGTCTATCATACCATCCATCACTTTTGTTTTGGGTCAACGCTACTAATTCATCTCAGTGTCACCGATATGTTCAAGAGAAGTCATCTAGTTAAAGTCTCATCCATTGCAATACTACAAACCTTCATTTTCATGACCGCCATTCCTGAACCTTGTGTTGTCAGTTTGTTTTCATCTCCAAAAATCATTTACTTTGTTTCATGTTGTAAATATGGGATACATCAAGGCCCTCCTACAATGAGTTGCTTCTTGTCGACATCAGCTCATCATCCAAGAAGTTGACTTAGAAATGCTCTTTCAGTGCTTTGAAGCTTGCATACATCAATGGCAAGTTTCTCTCTTCCAGCGACAGGTTGACATCAACAGCCTTCGACCGAAAGATTTTGCATGGTGTTCAACATCGGATCATCTATTCATACCACGCAAAATGTACTGTAGTACCTTGAGGATCATCATCATTATAGGTGATCTCTCTCACCCCTATTAATAGCTCACATCATTGGCTGGTAATCAGGTGATGTCTCTCCATGTTCGACCTCAGAATATCTTTTCACATGGTTAGACTTGTACATTGAGTGAATATTGAACGAGTTTGAAGACCCTAGATCTAGTTTCATCCATCCGGGCTGCGATATATTCAGGAGTACCAAATCAAATGTACAAAGGCTTTACACAGATGGTCATCCTAATCATGGATCACAAATCTATATCTGTAGAATCACAAGTCTATATTTGTAGACGACTATCTGATCTGTGTACATGTAATGAAAGTTTATAAGCTAAGCATGGGAATGCCTCCCTTATCTAGTTCATGAGAAAATCATATTATCATGATGTATTGTATTGTAATTGATGCAAGTCACCTTCCAGTTCGAAACTTCTGATCCTCATGATAAAGCATTTCACCTGACATAGATATTTACGACCTCATGCTTTAGGGGGCAGTTTTTACAGACATATTTGGGCACATCAACCCCAACCCATATGTCAATGTTATTAGGGTCTATCAACCCCTAATATAGTTGCTTTATGCCCTAAAGAAACTAAGTCCTATGAATGCTTCATTCCCTGAAAGTTCCATCACAAAATTCATCCAAAAAGTGCCTCAAAGGAATCATTGCAGAAAGCCATGTGATAGAGTTCTATGCATAGCAAGTGCCACACTATTGAAGTGTTATGCATCGTAGTTTGGCCCTATTTAGGGTGCGATGGTTGAGCTTAGACAAAATTCTAGGACAGTTTGAGGAATCAGTTACTCATGGAAACCTCTAGAAGCTTTTCCAGTGCCACCTGCCCCTCTGAGTTCGCCCAAGGATGACTAAAGGAATTAGGAAACCACCCCCTATTCCCCTCTTTCATGGAACCAATTCCTAAGAATAGAAAGGCATTCATCATCATCATTGATGACTCAACCTCTTTCACTCATCTATAAATGTATCCCTCATCCAAGAGATCTAGAGGCTGAATTTTTCTGAGCGATAAGGAAGTGTTGATGGTTTTAGTATTGAGGCAAAGTATTGTTGTAATGTAGGAATTTCTTGCTACTCATGAGATGAAGAAGTTTTGAAGCTGGGAGGATGGCGCTGGATAGAGACTTATGGGTTGTAATCCTCCTTTCTATTAATAAAGCTTTTCAAGATTTTTCCCCTATGTTTGTGTAATCTTTCAATGCATTTATATGTTTATCATACTTTCAATTCTGTGATGTTTATGAATTATGGATCATTATGATTTGACAGGTCTATGTTTCTGTGATTGTCCAGGTACTCTCCAAGCATGTTAAGTACAGGGAGGAGTAACAAGATCGGTTAGAGGAGAGAGAGAGATCAAGGGAGGAATCAAGCCGAAGTTACAGGTTGTATCTTTATAATCTTTCTATTATTTGTCATTCATAGGAAAATTAGTGAATTGTTTTAACTGTTGTTTCTAGGTTAGCTGCCAAGCCTAGAGGGTTAACATTTCTTAGAAATACTAATTTTCCCGGAAACAGTAGATGCTGAAGGTATTCCAAAACTATTTTGAAGAAAGAAAATTAAATCTAATTGTAATTTTAATGTGCAAAGAGACGTGCCTCTTGGGCACTCTAATATCACTATAAAAAGACACTTGAACTTCTCATTTACTCACTCACTCATCACTCAAATTTCTCCCTCTCTCACACATGGGAAACAATTTGAGGAAGAGGCCGAAACTTCTAAGGAGATGAATTTTTGAGATAGTCAATGTTTGACCAATTGAATTTTTTTAGTGTAATTACTTAATGGTTTTTTAAAGTGTGTTAAAAGTAATATTTTATATCATTGGAAGTAATTATCAATTGCAAAAGGTTGTGGTTGTCTAATTAGCACTATAAAATCAAGTTATGGTATCAAATCTTTGGTGAAGAAAGGCCATTGAGATCACCCCTTGAAGACACCTCTTCTACAATTTGATTTGTGACTAGATCCTTGACTAGAAGGCTCCCTCTATCAAGCCTAAAGATGGGTTGAAAGGTGCAACAAATTTTAGGGCTTAGAGGACCAAAATGGATCTCATTCTTAAAGATAATTATGTCATGAAATATGTGGAAGACATGATTACTAAACCTTAGGATGATGAGGGAAAGGCCAAACACAAGAAGATGTAAATTAAGGCCAATATGGTTCTTGTTGAATTTATCAAAGACCATTTGATTCCATTTGTTGTTGGGCTGAAAACTTCAAAGCAAATATATGATGCCCCAATAGAGTTGTATACAATCAACAACATTAGTTAGAAGATGACCTTGAGGAATCAACATTGTGATATTTAGATCTTTAGATCAAATACTACAGCTTCCTACTTCGTGAGGATCTCTCACTTGAGAGATCATCTCAATTCTATTGGAGAAAATATTGATTAATTAGAACTTGTGATCGTGACCCTTAATGGGTTTCTAGATTCATGGGATTCATTTGTATCAAGCATTTGTCGTAGAATAGAAATTCCAAAGTTTGATAGTTATGGGCTTCCTTTACCTAAGTGGAGTCTTAGCTAGTATCAAAGGGGAGGATTCAAAGACCTCATGATGGCGAGTCCCAAGCAATTGAACTCATACAAATAATGGTAAAGGAAGAAGAAATTTTGAAAATTTTCATAAAATGAATACATGTAGAAGACCTACTCCCATTTAGAATCAAAATAAGGATATGCCCAAAATTTAGAGTTGGGATTGTCACAAGTTCTGTCACTATAAAAACAAGTGTCCTAAAGGGAAGAATGATAAGAAGAGAAATGAAAAGAAACATGCTTTACCGACAAACATTGATAATGATAAGCATCCACATCAGAAAGAGATACAGGGATGAACATATAGATGATATGGATTAATTCTTCTTTTATGCCTTTACATGCACTATTTTAGGTCATAATTACATTTGGTTAGTGGAAAATGGTGCCTCCAAACATATGACAAGTGACCATGACAATCTCACAGATTTGGTAGAGAGGAATTCAACTTAGAAAGTGAAACTTTGTTACAATAACAAGTATTATGTTAAAGGTGTTGGGTCATCTTTCTAGTTGGATTTAGGAGAAATATTAGTATAAATGATTTGTTATATGTATCGGGTTTGAAAAAGGACCCAATCTTTACTTCATCCTTCGAAGAAAAAGGGTATAGAGATGCATTTGTTGATGGACAAGTCCCTGTATGGAATAAGGTCCCAATAATAGATTCTACAAAGGTGATTGGCGTTCGACATAGAGCCTTGTACAAACTCTTGGGATGATCAACCCAAGCATTGGTACATGATAACACCATTCTATGTGAGTTATGACATGATATATTTGCTCACATACAATACAAAGGTTTTCCAACATTGGGGAATATGGTTATAGGTCTTCTAGAGTTCTAGGTATAGCATGAAGGAGTTTGCAAAGGTTGTGCACTTAAAAATAATGTCAAGGGATCATTTCCAAGTAGTGACAGTAGGTCCAAGGGGATCTTATATCTAATACATTTAGATATATATGGACCGATGGCAGTACTATCTTTGGATGTTTTCTTGTACTACATGACATTTATTGATGATTTCTCTTGGAAAACATGGATCTACTTTATGAAGACCAATGATGAGGTCTTTGACATGTTTCAAGAGTTCAAGGCTCGAGTAAAGAACTTGACAGGGAAGAAGATCAAGGTTCCGAGGCTAGATAATGGAGAGTATACTTCCAAGTATCTCATTGCATTTTGCAAGGAATCAAGGATTAAGAGGGAGTTGATATCCTTACAACCCTCAATAATATGGGGTTGCCAAAAGGAAGAATAGGTCATTGTGAGGGATACTAAAGAAATGATTCATGATGAGGATTTACCCAATTTCATATGGGGAGAGGTATTAAAAACATCAGTTTATGTTTATAACATAAGTCCTCACCATATTAGGGAATAAGACTCTTGAAGTGGCTTTCACAGATGAGAAGCTATAGGTTAGGAATTTGAGGATCTTTGGTTGTCCAACCTACATGCATGTACCTGTTATCACTCAGGTTGTCCCTAGGCTCCTTATAGGGATACGACCGAGGTAACCACAAACCAATCTTTGGATTGCAGGTTCTAGCCCACCTACAATCAGAGAGGGCTCTCTCTTTATGATTCAACTTTCGTTGATGATTTTAGGCTAGCTTTCTGGCTTCAAGGGATTGTTGTTTATGATTGGATGGGAGGTAGGATTCTTGAAAAAAGAGGCAAGGTAAGGTGTGATAAGTTTCGAACCACTAGGCATGGAGTCACGGATTGAAGCTTGCTTGCGTTCTCTTGGTCACAAAGGGATACGGAGCAGGATAGCCACACAGGATACAATTATCAATCTGCTGAAAGTATAGAATGAAAATCACGGATGAAAGGAAAAGGAGAATCATTTCATCATGTTGAAAAAAGAGGAGAAATGGATGAATGGGATCCAGGAGCAATTAAGAATTCCTAAACATGCATTCATATGTGAAAGAAACAACGTAAACAAGATCATTTAAGTATACATGCTCATAGCTATTTCTGAAGAAAACATCGAGAAATGCAAAAATTGAACTTAAGGTGTAGTGAAACAAATCTTAAGCTATTCTTTTTTCCTGCAATTTAGAAGGCGGAATAGTGGTAAAAACATAAAAGCAAACAGAGGAGAGAAACACTTATTGAATCATGTAGAAGCACAGGAATTCCGTAATCATTCTTTGGCCAAGAGAAAACATCAAGTAGTTTCGCAATCCATGCTTTCAGCAATCTTTGATTATGGAAATTATGACAGTTACAGTGCGAGTCTCTGCTCGGAGAAAATGCTGGAAAGGAGACTAACCAACTACTACCAACCAACCAACCCCTTACAACATTGTTCAGGGTGGTATTTATAAGAAAAATATCAGAAAGACATTCATTACAACTGACCTAAACAGGTTTTCTAGAAAACTCTTTAAAAATCTAAGTGTTGCTGGAATTAAATGCAAGTAAATATTTTGGCTGTGATAAGGGCAGCTGAATCAGAAAAGGTGACAATGTGGCCCTTGGGGGCCTGATGCGGTGCTGCTGGAATGATTGTGCTTTGGGAACTGTAGTTCTTCTCTGGTGTGAGTTAAATGTGCAGTAATTATGATTTGAGGGCTTCAAGTGGCTTCGCCCTCTTTCTTTGAATCTGTTGGAAGGTATTAAATGTTCTCCTGCTTCGGGCCATTGCTCAAGATTTTTACTGATACTCTTTGCCGCTACATTGATGGCTTCCGCTGTCTACTAATACTCTTTGAAATGCTTGATACCTGATGATTTGATCTGATACACTTTAAACTCTGTCTTTGATCTGCTGTTGTCTTTAAACCGGATCACTTTGGCACGATCGGGCGATTTTTGGGCTTTTTCGGCACACAATGGGCTAAGAAATCAAAAGATTCCCTGAAGATTCCTCGAAACGGCCTATTTCCTGTAGCGATGCGCGCTAATTGCGCATCGAAAACTGCCTCTATTTCTTGTTCTGGAGCTCCGAAGTACGATTTTTCTTCCTGCGTGAAGTTTCGGCTTTCTGGCTGCTGACATCGGCTGTACGGCGGATGACGTCAGCTGTGGTGGGTCCCTGGTACAGAATGACATGGTGAGGTGCTGACACTGGAGGTAATGCGATGAACTAGCTCCGATGCGATCGTGATATCGCATCGGTGGGGAACGGAGGGTGCTTGAGTTGGACATTTGGCGCTTGCGACCGCCGACCGTCGATATCGAGATATTGCGTCGGGTGGTGACGGATGGGTCATAACTTGCATGGAGAGGAAAGTGCGACCTTGCGATGCGATCTGGCTTTTAAGGGTCTGCGGAGTGTAAGTTTTGGGCGGAAAGAGAAAGTAGGTGGGTGCGAAGGGCATTTGAGGTTTTGGAAGGGGTCCGATTACCTCAGAAGGATTTTATACTCTGGAAGGAGTCCATTGTATCTGGAAGATGGTTTGAAGGTTGAGGGTTCTTGCTAAGTTTCAGGTAAACTGAGCAATTCCCAGGGGTGCTTATGGTTATTTTTCAACCAAGGGGAGGGATAATACATAAGGGAATATTTACTTAATATTAGTAGGGGTACGGGAAAAATAGGGAGCTAAATAATAACGTTAGTGGTTAATATGGAGGTGGTAAGAAAGCGCTAAGTTCAGGAGACCTTAGGCTGTTACAAGGGGGTAGAACCACCTTTTAGAGAAAGTATGGAACAACTTTGAGTAAATCAGATCTTTACTCAAGCTAGTGTTATGAAAATGATGGAACTTAAGAGGTATCAAGCAGATCTTGACCTCTTTTGGGGAAGTTAGTTAATGATTGGGGAAAGCGGAGAAGGGGAGTTAGTTATACCTCTTTTGAGTATCTCGCATAGAATTACCTGTTGATTGTGTCCCGAGTGAGATGACACCTGAAAATCTGGAACCGATCAGCAATTAGGATTCAGCAACCTCAGAACTACCTACCCAGCCTACTTACCTAGCATTTTTTCTTCTTTTGATTTGGGTGCACTTAGACTTG
>APFE030531098.1:0-12556 GCA_000404065.3 Pinus taeda
TATTAGGGTTTTTTGTCTTAATTATTAATCCAAGGGCCTTAAAATTTCCAATCGTCTGACGTTTGATCGAATGGTGCAGATGATTACATGGTCGCGGTTGGGAGAGTTGATTTCAAAGGGAGATGCGTGACGGCATAATTAACTAATTTGTAAAATTGTTATTATTATTACTATTATTACTATTATTATTTGTAAGAAGAATTAACATATCAGTGAATCTTATACACATTTAAAAGGGCATGTAATAAGATTTCTAAATATAGAGATTCACTCCTATGTTACGATAAAGACTTTTGTCTATAAACAATGTATGTTAGAAGAGCATTGACAAATAGTATATGTAAATAAGTTATGACAGAATACCATGGACCAATAGTATATATAAATACATTATGATAGAATACCATGGACCAAGCTTGCCAAAAAAACCATAACTCCCTCGCTCAAACAAATCTTTAAAATAAATCTTAACCCTTTATCAAACCCTACACTACTCATAATATTTACATATTTAATATATTCTTTAAAAAACTAATAATTATATGGTTATTGTCTTTTCTAATGAAGCAATTCATACTAAACTAATTTCATATTCGATATCACATGATGTTATTTTAAAGATTTTAAAGATTTGTCATGTGTTGTCTTTACCCAGTTCATTTTGCCAAATCAATAAAAGTATAGAAAGTAATAAGTGAGGAAAGAACAAATTTGAAAAATCTCTATATTGGTTTAATTTGCACAAAGCATTCCATCTATTATTTATAAACATGGGAATGGCTTTAGTATTAACTTAGAAACAACCAAGACTATCTCTTAACCCCCCAAGAAGGGATTTTTTATCAAAAAGTTTCATGAAATAAATAAAATTAAATGAGGCTAATAATGTCATTGCTTATAGAAGAAATGCATTTTCAAATTTATCTTTTTATAAAATGAAGTTTACTAAATAATTTACACTTTTCAATTTTTTCATTGTATTTATATATCTAATTTATTGATATGATTAATGATTTTAAACACAACTATTAGTATTGAATAGTTCAATCATATAAATCAAATGGTTGATTAATATTTATAGACATCAGTTCATGATAGAGACTCGTCATACATTTCAAATTATCAAGATTTAAAAAATCATAAAAAATCATAAAAATTAACTAATTTGTAATTTTACTTTTTATTATTAGTATTATAAATAAGAGATGTTAGAATATCATGGACCAATACTATAGCTTATAAATAACACATGTCGAAAAAACCGTATCCCTCTCTCTCTACATGTATAATTATAATTATAATTAATGTTAAAGCAATTTTAGAATTAGATTGAAAAGCAAAAAGAGAATGACTATCTTTAAAATAAATCTTAACATTCTATTCTAACTACTACTAAAAATAATATTATGAGCATGCCATCCATCATTTAATTATCAATAACGAAAATAAAACACAAAAACCATAATTGAAAATAACCTCGTTCTCCAACATGAAAAAAAAAGTAAAAAAAATTATATATTATATATATATATATCATATATAAAATCGAAAAAATTAAGTTTTACGGTTAAAATGTTTATTTAGTCCTATATATACATATATTCATATATGTTACCATTTTCTAAAATAAATAACTCGAATAACATATTTCTAACCATCCATATTGCAACTTTGACTTTCCATCTATGGGAGTCAGTTTGACACTCGAGATGAATCAAATTGTCTCATCAAAGCATTAAGTCAAACATCCAAAGCCGGTCACACATTACTATTCCTCGCTGTGTGCACGCATTCAACCCACAAAGTTCTCTGCTGTCTGCTCCACGAACGAAGGATCTGTCAATGGTCGACGTTACAACTAATTTGAATTCAATTCAATAACCAGAATGATGGACCATCTAACATCTAAAAAACTCGTGTCTGCTCCCGCTCCCGCTCCTCCTCCTGTCGGTCTTGTATTTATAGAATAGATGACCTCTCCGTGTGATTAAGAGTAATGTATTGTATGCATCCACCAAATATTTGATCTGCAATTACAAATCCCCTTTTCATAACTCTCATTATCAACAGAACCCATCAATCAGCTGAAGATTCATTATCAACAGAACCCATCAATCAGCTGAAGATTCATTTATTAAAACGATGATGCCATTCCCCAGGAAAATGATAACTGATGTGTCTGTTATTCTGGTTGCCCTACTTATGTGCACGTTGTTTAAGGTAGACCCCTTACATTTGGTTGTTGCTGCTTCTAGGTGCCCTCCAGCTGCACCTCAGTGCCCAAAACATGCTCCAACTCCTGGATGTTGCACTGCAAATTCGAAGCAGCAGGAGCAAGCCATGTCTAATGGCAAGGCGGAGTTACTAAGGAATTATGAGAGCTCCATTGATGCTGGCAAGCATGCGTCCGCACATCATATTAATATCGCAGTAGCAGGAGTCCGGTTTCGCAATTTAGTAGCTCCTCACACTCAATCCTTTAAATGTACCAGGAAATTAATTGGCTCTTGAACAAAGGACAGATTCTCGCTGCACATGGATCCCTTCCGTCTATTTTTTGATTTTTGTTTTTTTCATCCCTTCCCTCTATGCATACATATAGATGTTGGTCGTGGGCCCGTTTTTCTTTCTTTCGTGCAGGTAGAGTATTGTTGTTATAGGATCTCACGCTAATCATTAGCAAGAATAAATATGTCGACATGAAGTAAAGATGAATAATAAGGATTTCTTTGTGAAAGTTAAGGTTTTATTCACTATAAGCATAAAAATAACTATGTTTATATCTTTAGTTTAATACCAAAAGCATGTTCTTATAATTATAAAACATCCACATATGAAACAGTACATATCAATCAAATCACAACTTAGTTAAGCTAGAATCCAAAAGAGAAATTAAGAAATTTGATTTGTCCCATGACACTGATTTTGACACAATTGAGTTCTATATATTCTTGACATTTTGATTGGTCACGCTTTGGTAACTTTCTCTAGCATGAAATCAAAAATATTTTCTTTCAATTACTACATTAGAATTTATCAATGATATATTTTCGATATTAATCCCTTTTCGTAGCTACATTTATCAAGGCTACCATATAGCCTAATATTTAACATAATTATTTGTAACCATAAATTCCTTACACCACTTTAGGGCTTTTCTGTATGTTTTCTACATATGTTCTATGAATGTAGACTCTCTTCATGGTTAATATTATAATTAGGTTTGATGCTACTTGAAATTCTTGTCTAATAATCACTTCAAATCCAAAAGTTGTGATCCTCCTCTACTTGTCCCTTTATTTATTATGTATTTATAGACAATCCATGCATGTCCATGATTTATTATATGCATACAAGAAATTGTTTAACTGGACTTCAAATAGACCAAAAGTTATGTTTCATAACTCTGATTATCTAAAAGATTTACTAGCAATAAATTTTTCCATTAATCAATGCATTAAAGATTTATTCCCTATATTAGATGTTTCCGAAAGCATAAAATTAAATAGTGTGATGCCATTTGCCATGAAAACAAACAATAATGTACATTTGTCGTTGGTTATTGCTCTCATGTTGCTTATGATGATGTTATTATTTATGGAAGCTCTCTTATTTATGGTTACAAGGACTATAAATGATTATCCTATTTGTGTTGGACACAGTGTTGTCATTGATGAAAACATGTCATTGATGTCAAACTAGAAGTGAAATGAATCTATATATGACATGGTTTGAGTGTCTTCTCCTAGATAAGTTTGATATCTTGACAACATCATGCTCAACGAGGGTTAATGTGACTGGAAGTATATTGAGTTTTTTTAGAATTTATGGTGTTTAAAAGAGGCTATGGATGGAATTGTTCGAGATTCATGTCCATGAACTTTCTAATAGGATATGGCACTTGCTCAAAATCCTCCAAGATAAGAAGATGTGTCAGTTTGAAGTTGACCACTGCAATGAGGGAAAAACACCACATGGCATTGTGATTGGATAGATTGGTTAGTCAAATAGATTGTTCTTGAGTGAAACATGGCCTATTTAGGGCACACAACCTACAAAGGTTGACATCCTGATGGCATCAGCATCATATTTTCCATGGACTGTAGGACTAGGTCGCATAGCGAGAGCACATGGAGATTCCTCAACGTGTATTGCATATCAAAACTCAAATTTGTGTTGGCATCAAGCAGTATAATATTCTCTCACACTTATGTATAGGAGGGTATGAAATTCAATGTGGTGTTTTTTTCATCTTTGAAGGAACTATATGGTGAGAGACATCAAGAAGTGACTTTTCTCTCTTGTGTTTTTGGCCTGTGGAATCATTGTCTATCTACATGATGGATCAACGTAGGATGTGAGCATAGGTTGTGAGCCTTGTGTGTTGGTCAATGTAAGGTATAAGTTCATTCTCTCTATTCTTTTGTTCCCCCAAACGAAAAAACAATAGGCTCTAATGTGTTGGTTTCTCATAGGAATAAGCCATAAGCTATGTTTTGTTGGTTTCTGATATCAATACGTTGTGTTCTTTGCCCCAAGGCATGGGTCATTATCTCTATTGATTGTTAGAAGGTGCAAGGATTTTCTCTCTATTTTGATTGATCACCCAAATGCACTAATCATGTTATCTATTGCTTTGACAACAATTGCGCTCTTCGTTGGCTGCACAAAGGCCAAAATGGTTTTGACAATTCTTGAGTTGGTGGAGGTTATATGTTTGAAAGGAGAATTTTTTAGAAAGGCTGTCAGGAAAAGTTCATTTTCTAGAACATTCACTGAAAGGGTCATTTTGTTGAGAACTTAATTGATTTTATGGCTCTATATGGCTTTTGGGGTGACTTTCAAACCAAATTAGATTTTGGAAAGGGGAAATTATCAAAACTCAATTGTGATCTTTCTATGGGTTAGGAAGAATCCGAACATTCATTCATGATGGTACAAAGCTATATTTTTTGTTTTGGGGATTATGAACATTTATAGGGTTTATGAGCAAGTTTTGTAGATATGAGCAAAATGGTATCTGGAAAAGGTGTTATTGTACTAGATTGTTGAACAGGTTGTTGTGATGAAAAGGTTGATTGATGAATAGGGTATGACAACACTAGCAATAACTTCATGAGAAGTTAATGGTAACTTAATGAACAATGTTGTGACAGTAGGGATATGATATGTTTCAGAAGAATTACATTATTTGAGATGCTTGTGGATATAGTCAAAAATATAGTGAAAAGTGGGCCACAACAGATTGAAAAATGATGTGAGTACCTGCATTGAGGTTGGTACCTCAATCAAGCTTCTTCCTACATCATTAAGAGTTTGGTTCCTTAATCCAGTTATTTCCTATAGCAATCAGAGGTTTGTGCCCTAATAAGGTTGCCGCCTATAGTATGCCAATGTTTACATCATTTAATGTTCGATGCCTCAATTATGTAGATCAAAAATAGCACAAAAACATAAGTAGAGACATATCAATGACTAGATAATAAGCCACTTTTAGGGGGGAACCTCCCTTTAGATCTCGTAAATGAACAATTCTTGGATGATTCAAATGACAAGACCTCCTTGGTATATGTAGGAGTCTTAAGGTTCAAAATATAATTAGGTCCTACATGACAATAATAATGTAAGGGAATAAAAATAACAATAATAGACTTCTTTGGGGCACTAGAACAATAGTATGCGGGATACACTATAATTATAGGGACCTGATATGCCACTTTACTTCAAAATGTGTTTTCGTCAATGCTTGAGTAGCTCTAGTTGTTTCTATATAAAATAATCATCCCCCCATGTTGAATCGCCAACAATTAAGTTCTTCAACTTAATGAGATACTCTAAAATTGATATATTTTATAAATTTCAAATTCTTGTTTTTGTGATTTCTTCAGGCTCCAATATGATTTTTTCTTTCTTGTGAAGTTCCAGTAATATTATTTGAATTGTTATATTGTCTCCGGTAACCTTCTTTAATTATGAAACATGAAATGTTGTGCATACTTATGAAGATGCAAGTAGCTCCACTTTGTATGTCATGGTAACAATATTTTGGAACACCTTGTAATGACCATATAACTTGGGTGATAATTTATTATACTTCTTATCTTGCTTTAGGGAATACTAGCCATAAAAATACCCCATCATCCAAATCAAAAGTAATTGCATTGCAATGGTGATTTTCCTATTCTTTCATTCGATTCTACACCAGTGCTAGGTTATCCTTTAAGAGTTGGAGAAGTTGTTGTTGATTCTCATTGTGATCTTCCACTACTTGAACCTTAGAGTTGTCTCTTAAAAATGATGTAATGGATAGTGGATGTTAACCATAAAGTGCCATAAATGGGGTCATTTTGTATGTGGTATGGAACGAAGTGCTATACCACCATTTTACTAGAGGTAACTACTTTTCCCATTGTATTTATTTATCACATACAAACCAATGAATATATCCTTCCAAACATTTGCTCATTATCTCAATATTCCCATCAGACTAATGATGATAAGATGATCTATGAGCTAGTTGAGTATCAATGCAAGAAAATAATATTGTCCAAAAACATTCGGTGAAAATGGGATCCATGCCACTTGCAATATTTGGTTTTCATGTAGAATTTGAACTATTTCCACAAATGTAGTAGCTATTATACTGATTTTAAAAGGATTCGATAATGCACAAAATTATGCATACTTGATAAATCTATCAATTAACACCATGATGACACTATTTCCTTCAAACTTGGGTAAGCGTCTGACAAAATCCATTAATACCTCCTCTCAATGCTAACTTGGAGTGGCTAATGGTTGTAAACGATCCACGGTCTTAATTGTCTCAACTTTATTTTGTTGGAAAACCAAAAATTCTAAAAGAAACCTCTGAATACGAGATTTAAGGCTATCTAAAAAAATACTTCTTCACCTACTAGTAAGTTTTAAGAAATCATAAATGCCATTCTGTATGAGAGGAGTGTAATTTATAAATAACCTTTTGTTCGAGTTGGGAGTTCTTACATATATATAAGCAATATTTGTACCACAATGAATCATTTTTCTATATAAATGGATAAGATGCACTCTGATCTTTCTACAACTTTTGCATGCATTTCCACACCTCCTCATAATTCTTCAATTCATACCTTTCTTTAGTTATCCATCAAGTTATATAATAGAAATGACATAGGAAAATGCCTATACATCCTCATGCCTTCAGGATAGTACATTATCAATAACATTTTTCTTCCCTTTTTGTGGATGATATCAAATTCATAACCCAACATCCTTGTGACCCATTTTTTCTACTCTCCTGAGAATAAACATTGTTCCAAGAAGTATTTAAGAATATTATGATCCAATTTTACCTTGAAGCATCTTCCAATTAGATAAGGGCACACTTTCTTTATGGCATACAATATTGTCAACTTTTCCTTCACATAAATAAGTTTGTGTAAATACTTTCCCTTTATTAGATGAATTTTGAAAGCAATGGGTCTTTCTTCTTACATTAAAATAACAATAATTTCATTTCTTTGGGCATCACATTCCACAATAAAGGTTTTTTGAAGTCTAGTGTAGCTAAGACCAGAGCGTGGTACATTACCTATCTAAGATGTTCAAAGGCCTTAGTTGCTTCTGGAGTCATAAAAAAATCATTTTTCCTCAATAATGTTGTGAGAGACATTTTTATTTTCCTATAATTATTAACAAACTTGCGATAATACCCTACTAACTTGAGAAATCCTCGAATATGCTAAGGCTTATGGGGATTTTCCATTCCTTAATGACTTTAATTTTTAGGGTCTACGTTAATGCCCCCATGATATACAATATGACCCAAATATTCCACTTCTTGTACTCCATAGAAACATTTGGAGGGTTTTCATACAATTGTTTCTCCTCCAATAATTTGAGCACCCTATAAATAGGTTGAACATGATCTTTTCAAGGTTTGTTGTAGATTAGTATACCATCAAGAAATATTAACACAAGTTTTCGAAGCAAGTGTTTGAAAGTGGAAGTCATCAAACCATGAAATGTGGTATTAGAAAATCTAAAGGCAAGAAATATTTTCTTACATTGACATCTACTTGTGATATTCTTATAGTTTTATTATCTTCTCTTTATGTTACTCTTTTATCTTAGTTCACCGTAGACTCCTCCATCTTGGTGGCTTTCCATGTTGTTGGCCACTTCACATATTGTTTTCAACAATGTTAGATTTCTATACCCATGTGGTTCACACGCTAGTCACTCCACACTAGATGGTGGCTCCTCAAGTAGGTATTTAATGATGGTCTAGAACAAGTGTGTTTAACACTTGTCCTCCAATGTAGTAATTCACAAATCCATGGATCTATGCGAGGATTCACACCAACAGGTTCCACATGATGAAATAGGTTCCAGGCTCAATGATACTTGTAGGTTCCATGTGACAATTGCAATAATTGAGAAAATTAATTTTAGGTTGCTCCACATGCTATAAAGATATGTCTGCTCAATCATTTTCCATCACTTTCATGGAGAGATTATGAAAATGATGGTTTCACAAAGAAATTAATTTGACTTACTAATAGTTTTCTTTGGCATTGTCGGTGGAAATTACACACACCAAAATTGTCAATATGATCACCATAAATTCAACAAGTCACTAGACAACAAACTAAAGGGGGCTTTACACATGCCAAAGTAGTGAAAATGGTGATTTATTTAAATTTAAGAGCTCGATGATAAGTCTAAAGAAAAAACTTTATTGTGGTTGAGGGATGGCATGAACCATTGGAAAAGGTAGTAGCATGTGAGCTGAAAACCAAGAAGATTAGTGTTGGTGCACCCATGTTTTGGGAGGAAGGATTACAGGTTCTAGGAGTTAAGGGGTTTAAGAGTCGGGGGTTAAGGGTAAAGGATAAAAATATGACCAAGAAGATTAGTGTTGGAGCACCCATGGTTTAGGAGAAAGGCTTAGGTGTTCCAAGAGTTATGGGTTTTGAGAGTAAGGGGTTAAGGGTAATGGGTAAAGTGTAAGGTGTTAGGGATTAGCGAGTTTACAGGTTAGGGTGTTGAGGGACTAGGGGCTAAGGTTTAGGGTATATACGGGTTAGAGGTTAATGTATTAGTGGTTAAGAGCTTCAAGGGTTAAGGGTTAAGCACCAAGGGCTTAGGGGTGTCAACTGGTTATGTCATTTAGGTGTCAATAGGTTAAGGTGTTAGGCATTAAGGGTCAAGGTTTATCAGGATAATGGTTTAGCGCTTAGGGGGTTCACGGATTCTCAGGTAAGGGTTGTGGGTTAAGAGGTTAATGGCTCAGGGTTTAAGGGATTAAGCGGTTGATGGGTTATGAGTTATGAGTGTAGGGGTTAAGATATTATGGCTTTGGCATTAAAGAGATTGGGAATTTAGTGTTTATGGGTTAAGGGTTTATTGGTTCTGACAATGGGGCCTTTATTCCCGTTGTAACAACTATTTAGGGTTCCCCTATAAATTTCTCTCGTAGCCTTCCCTCTATGTCCCCTATCCCTTATGCCATGAGGAACTAAGGTCCATTCTCAATCTCTAATGCTAGGATTATAGATATCACTGAACCATGCTCAAACCTCTCACTTCTTCTCATCCTTTCTATGCTTATATCCCCTTGCGTTGTTCAATAAACCAAAACATCCTCCTCCCCTAAAATTCATAAGAATTGAACATTTAGAGGTGGTCATTCAATAAATGTGTGTAAAAGTTTAATTGTAATGACTTTTAAGGGTGGTTTAAATATTCTAAGTTATGGGTTAAGGATTAAACGGTTAGTGGCTAAGGTTTTAAAGGAACAAGGGGTTAATGGGTTATGAATTATAAGTGTAGGGGTTAAGGGATTATGGCTTGGGGGTTAAGGGGATAGGGAATTTAGTGGGTATGGATTAAAGGCTTATGGGTTCTGATAATGGGCCCCTAATCACATTATCACAACTATTGAGGTTTCTCCTATCAATTTATTTCATTTGCTTCTGTCTAGGCACCCTAGCCGTTAGGTCATGAGGTCTTATAGCCTTTTCTCATTCTCTAATGGTAAGAATATAAATCTTACAAAACCATGATCGAACCTCTCACATAAACCCATCCATGATGCCCTTATGTCCCATTTCCCCGTTCAATATACCAAAATACCCCCCTCCCTAAAAATTCATGAGAATTGAATATTTGGATGTTGTCATTTAACAACCACCTCTGGAAGTTTAATTCTAATGATTTTTTTTTTTTTTTTTTTTTGGGGGGGGGGCAGGGGTGGGGTGTTATCAAAAACTGCCTCCAAAAGTTACATTGTCATGACTTTTAATGGGGGTTTGTTTGAAAAATTTATAGATAAGATCAAGCAGATCCATTTATATTTACAAGAGACAATGTAGATGTTTCTAGATAAATATAAGGTTAGGCAGGATCAACATAGAACAGAGAAATCATTCAAGGAGGGAGGCAGAGTATGGATGTAGTTAAACAAGGAGAGATTGTAGGGGTTTGGTAAGAAAATAAAGGATATGAGATATGGTACCTTTGACATACTAAAAAAGGTTAGTGATAATGCATGTCTAGTAAGTTTACCTTCGTGTATGCAAATTTACTCAGTTGTGAAGGTAGAAAACATGAAACTCACTGAGCCTTACATTCTAGATCAGGAAGATGAAAATTCCTACCAATTCCTACCTTCTATGGAGTGATTGGCATGAGATCCTCATATAGAGTTGACAGAAGATACAATTTTGTAGAAGAGGTATAAAAATAAGGAAGAGTTAGCATGACCTTTCGTAGAATGATCGACATTAGAAATGGTCCACATATCTGCAACAATTACATTTGAACATTAAATATAAGAAGGGAAGCACCAATAATAGTGTATATTATCTCAGTTGGCCACTTATTATTGCACTGACCATTGTTTGCAATTATTATGGGTAGAAGACTTCAATATGGTCACAATTATACATAAACGATTCATAATTGGCAACTACATAGTATATGTTGATAGATTCTAAGAAGGTACTAGAATTCCACCTATATGATGGATTGTTGTTCTACCTAGGGCACCTTTGTGTTCCTTCAAGTGAGCATGGAAATATGATTTGCGAGGTGCAATAAAGTCGTGTCATAAGAAAATTTTGTTTGGAGAAAACAATGGAAGTACTACAGAAGAATTTTTATTTTCCAAAACTCTAATAGGGTGTTGGAAAATATATCATATCGTGCACTACGTATGTAATCGCCAAGCCAACCATTAAGAAGAAAGGTTTTGGCACTCCTCCACCTACTACTATCCATCCTTGGAAATCCATCTCCGTGGGCTATACGTGTGGCCTTCCTTCTACCAAGCATGGTAACAACTATATATTTGTGGCCATTAATAAATTTTCTAAGATGGCTATAATGATTTCTTGCAAGAAGAGTATTACAACAGAAGACATTTCCAAGCACTTCTTCGAATGAGTGTGGCTACATTTTTGGATTCCAAAAAACATTATATCAAATCGAGATAGCAGGCTCATGAGCACATTCGGGCTGAGCCTCTAGTCATAGTTAGACATGATTCTCACCAAGTCAACTGCATTGAATCATTAAACTAGTGGGAAAATAGATGTTGCCAACATGATGATAGTGCACATACTAATGTAAAATTCCTAGAATCCATGAACATGGGATGAGTGTCTTCACTATTTATATCATAGCTATGATAAATATCTCCATAGATTGACCGGACGTAGCCCTTTCAAAGTGGGCCAATATTTCAAACTTTATGCCCCATTGATGTTGAAATGCCTCTTGTGACTAAATAAGAAAAATATATACATATTAAATCCAAAGACGATAAAGCCTCTAGGTTTATTGAATGATTCCATCACATCCACCAGCAGGTGCATGATATCTTGGATAAATCCAATGCCATGTAGAAACAATTTCAAGATCAACATCAGGTGCCACATAGGTTTCAAGTGGGCCACAAGTTGTGCTTATATCTATAGAAGGAATGCATTCTCAAATCCTACTAGAAGATTAAACCACTTCAATAAGGGTGTGACACAATCACCAAGGCCATGGGTGATAATGATTTTTAGCTATGTATCACTCCATTCCTTGGCTTGCACCCCATATTCAATGTTGATCATCTTCAACCATACTTTTGACCATATTTGGATACATGAGACATTACTATGTAATTGAAACCAACCGACCTCAATCTAGATTGTTTTGAATAGGTGACATTTGATCAAATCATGGAAAAATAGCTTAACAACACTCACCAATAGAGTATCCAGCTTTATTTGGTAGTTAAATCCAAGAAGATACTACACTAAGAAAAGTGACTGATCGAGGACCAATTTCAGTAGAAGTTTCCCCATCTCATCGACACACTCAATGCAATGGGGACCATTAATTCCTAAGGGGAAGGAATAGCCTAGTTAAATATTGGTGGTCACCTACCTATTCCAATTGGATCGCCAAAATGATTTCCTTTCAGTTTCCTATTTTCTAGCATAGTTTATATTTTTAGTAGCTTTTTAAGTCCTAAAGCTCTAAAGTTGTTTTTAGGCCCTAA
>APFE030531105.1:0-10108 GCA_000404065.3 Pinus taeda
AAAACTCCTTATTTTCGGGCAGAGATCGCAGGTTTTACCTGCTGATCACCTGTTAGTGCCTGTGGCCTCAACTATCCCCAACCAATTCCTAACTAAAAAAATACTTTGGAATTGGTATAAAAAGGCACCAAAGGGAAGGCCTAAAGGAGGAGAGAATATAGAGAAGGGTTATTATACTGAGATTTCCCCCTGATCAGGTCTGAAGACCCTTTTGCCTTCTGCACTTCCCCCATTTTGTACAGGAAACCCTTGTTTCCTTGTGATTTGTTGTTCATCCCTTAGTTATGACATCTTGGAGTGAGTATTGGAAGGAAACCTACTAGAGGCTTGAGGCGGGACGGATCCAGAAGGAGGCTGAGCTTTGAGCCTGCAGAAGTGGTTCAGGTGATATTGCTCTTTTTCTGTACTATTCTATTTGTCTAACAAAGAAACACGTCTTGTTCCCGATATGCTTCTTTCTTTATGTTAATGATGTTCATGTTTGAATTTCATCTATGAATGGATGTCTAAAAGTTTATAACTAACTCCTTTCTTGTATAACATAGAGATGATTTTCATATAAATCTTTGTCCATATACTGCTGAATTCTTTGGAATTGTTGGTTTTGCAGGGCAAAGGAGCGGAAGGGACGGGAAGAAGGGTTTGGACCCTTGAGGAACTACCCGAATGTAGGACCTGAGGTACGTCCTTCTTAATTTAGAAATAGCTTTTTCTAGCATAATGGTTGTGTGTGTGCATGTTTGTTGATTTAGACAACTTTCAGTCTACTAGGGTTCCACCCAAGAGCCTTAGGGGATAAAATCCCACAACATGCATGGATTTCTTTTTCACAGAATATAAGAAGGAAACATGAAAAAAGCATCCTTGATTCAGGGAGCTATTTTTAGCAGCTAGATGTCACATGCAAAGTTCATTTTAGAATCTTTCCTACAAGTGTTGTTTCTTCCTAGACTTGTGGAATGCACATCATGAGCCCAAAATTATTTATTTTATGTATCAGAGCTCATTCTTTCACATCGATCTTGGATCTATGACATCCCACAACACATCTAGGACTCTTCGACACATTTGACTTAGCTATTCATAGGTAAGTGGTCTCAACTTGTCTTTTGCAGCATTTTTGTCCCTTTTTGTTCTTTCTCTTGTGTGAGTGTTGTTTTCTTGATTTCTTTGAATGCTTTTTTTTGTTTACATGAATACTAGCTTGTACTAGCACCATTTTAGTTTTCATTGCTATCTCACTATTGTCGCATGCATGAAACAGTTTTACATGAACGGTTGCTGATTCGGTGGCTCGCTTCACCCACATGCATGTTGTTCTATTTTCTGAATCTTTCATTCAATGTTTGCATGCATGATCAATCACTTCTGGTTTCACTCAGTATCGTCATGCATTCACTTTCACATTTTCTTTTAGTTTCCTGTCAGCAGGTTCGTGCAGCCTTGGCCCTGACTCTACCTCACCAAGACAACATTGCACAATCCGGGGAAGGAAGGATCTATATTCCTTGCTAGAAATGCACATTTCTACCCAAGAATGTTAGAGTCGGTTTGGTCAGTCCTCTGTCAGAGATCAAAACTCTTTATGCATTTCATGTTTAGGTGATTCGCTCCATTCACTCAGCTACATTCCGCTAGGGGCATGCCATAATCTGACGGAAAAGGTCATGCTATTCATTGCCCCTCATGTCTGGCTCTTGCTAGCTTAGGTCTTTTGTCAATGATCACCAAAGTCCATGATAGTCAAGGTCTGGTCCTTTAATGGACAAAGGTCATTTTCGATCATTAGGTCTAGGGATTAAATCAATTTGGTCTTCAAACAAAGCCATGCAGGCCAGAGTGAGGCCCTTACAAAGTTATGATTCAGAGAGTTTCATCATCATGTGGATAGACTTTGACTCTTCCTCAAAACTCTGTTTTGAAGAAAAGTTAAACAGTGTCATTTATGACAAAATTTTCAAAAAAGTCATCAACTGACTTCTTCAAATGCAGTCATGGTTTCCGTGGCCAAATGTCCTATCATGAAATCCCTGCAAAGAGTGCCAAAAATTTCATCATTTGAGCTAAAATTTCGAAGGGAAAGTGAAAATCAGTGTGTTTTAAAGTCAGTGAAAAAGTGTCAAAACATAACATTAGAAAAATGGGTTTTTGAAGAAGCAAAAATTTAAGCCATCACTTCCAAGGCTTTATATACAAGTTTTCATCAAAAACAAAGTCATTGTGCTAATCCAAGCCTTAGAGAAATGTTGCAAAGTGTTTTGAGTGCATCGTGGATGTTTGGAGCAAGTTTGGAGGCAGTTCTCAGGACGCGGCACATATACACAGGGGCGCGGTGCACACAGAGGGCGCAGTGCACACAGAGCCAACCCTCAGTTCAAGTTTTCAACGGGCACGGCACACACCCAGGGCACGACGCACTAGGTTTTGCATGTGGCGCACATAGACAAAGGGCCGAAACAGTGCCAAATCACCTCAAATGTTTTGTGAAGCCCATCAAATTGAAAGGTAGGCTCTGTGACATGACTTGTTCATCAAAATTTGTAAATGATATGGTGGTTTATGGCGATGTTTGAATGCAACAAAACTTGTAAAATTAACCCCAAGAAAACACCAAAAACCATGATGGCTAGGGTTGCAAAAGTGTGGTGTTAGTGGTAAGGTTCCATTTCACCCATCATTTTTCCCTCACCTACCATTTTCCCTATCCTCCCTTTCTCATTTTTCCTATTTTCCCTACCCTAAGATACTGCAAAGCCCTATCCCCTATCCCTCCACTCTTTTGTCAACATAACACCCTAAAACCCTACCTTGTCAAAACCCCAAACCCTACCCTATCAAATACCCAAACCCCCTACATATCCCTAAACAAACTTCTCCCCATAACCCCTATTCCTATCACATTACTCGCCTCCTAATACTCCCTTTTTCATTGTTCCCCTTGGTGACAGATATCACAAGTGCACCCAGCTTCACACCATCATCAAAGGGCAGCCTAAGTACAGTACACACAGCAGTCATGGCATCATAGCATTCATCAAAGTATGAGATGGAGACACAAAGTGACTCATCATCGGAAGAGTAGGCTCGCAGGAGACATCACAAGAGTGGCAAACATGTCAGGGATGAGCCCACTACCCTCACTAAATTACAAGCATGCCCTCTTGCCATGTCATGTTTCTAGCACCTAGCATGTTTTGAATTTTGTCAAAGGGTGGCTAATGTTAGAGTTCATCATGAGTTGGCCCATGTTTTTGTGCTTCACCTACATGGAGATCAGTCTATCTTGGCTGGGGTCACCTTCACATTGACACCCGAAACTATCTCAGTGGCAATAGACATACCAAATGTTTGAGAATAGTGGCATAAGAAGAAGAAGGTGGATAGGCAAAACTATGAGCCTTACATTAAGGCCAGATTCTTGAGTCAGTTCACAAGAGTCTTCCCATTCAAATATTTGAAAGATGAGTATGTTCCACTTAGGAGATTGATCATGAAGTACTTCAGCTGTGAGGGGAGGTTCTCTCGACTATACGCCTATCACATCAGGTTGCTCATGCACTTTACCAGGGTGAGGATGATGAACCTCCCATTTTTCATATGCAGGAACATAGAGAGGATGAACACCTTCATGTAGCATAAGACCCCTCAGCAGCAACTTAACAGTGTTTATCACTTTACTCTTATCTGGATTTTGGTGGATCATCAGTTGGGATTGCAGGGCATTGCTTGGGAAGACTTCATCTCCCATGACCTCTTCAGTACGTCACAGGTACTATCAGAGCCAGAGCATGAGATAGGTGGTCTTTCTCATTAGTATGAGCACCATGAGACCATGACTATGCTAGTATTCATGACATATCAGAGAGGCAGTAGGCACTCGTTTGTAGCAACAAAGCGAGTGTTATCTCTACCTGGGGCGCAAGGGGCCTCGCTTCCGGCATCAACTACATAGGTACAAGACAAGGGAAGGAAGCCCATGCATGATGAGGGGCCATCAGGTGAACAGGAGGTCGATTTCATCCTCATTCAGGATGATGATGAATAGGTGGAGAATGCCCGACTTAGGATGACTATTCAGGAACAGAACACAGAGATACAAGACTTGTCACTCAATGTGGAGAGGGCTAGATGGATCATCAACTATCTAGAGTAGAGGAAGAAGCAGATTGAGGACCAGCATGAGATCATGGAGCTGCAAAGCATCCATGAGAATCGACAAGCTACCCAACAAAGGAGGATCGAGCTCACTACCTTGGAGCAAGAGATCAACAATGACCATGAGTCCTAGCTAGAGCGGATCAACATACACCTAGATAAACTACTGGAGAAGGCTGATAGAGACAAAACCACACTAAGTAGGATGGTTTATCATTACAGGGCATAGAACATGAGCGCAAAGGCCCGGATAAGGAGCTTGAAGGCCAAAATTGAGCAAAGCAACAAAAGAGGCAAACAAGGAAAAAGAGCAAGATCGGCTTCGAATCTTGGTTGAAGCTTCTGTGGCCTAGGATAGTGCCTCTTAGAGAACCTATAGCCCAAATTTCAAGAAATTTGGGACAATTTTGGTCACATGGAAATTTTTGATCACAAACACAGGTTTTTTCTCCCTGTGCGCCGCGCCACTGGCGGGTGCGTAGGATTGGGAGTGCCAAATGGGAAATGGATTGCAGTTTTGGATTTAGAATGCAAAATCACGACTACTGGCACTCGGGCAAGAAATTTGGGCATGATTTGAGTCTCCAGGAGGTCAAAAACACCCAAAAGATGGCCTCTCTGCCCCTATTTTGACACACAGGAAGTAGTCTTGGGAGAATGAATATTTGGAGGAGCAAATGAGCTCCAAATTCAAAAATTCCACTTGGGTTGGGAAGTAGACACGACAGGATTTTCAACAAGGACACTTGGGCACATTTTGGACTCTTGCAAGTGCCTCAAAACTGGCCCCAAAGTGGCGCGGTGCATATAGAAAATGGTGCGGCGCATATATGAAAAAAGGCCAATTTCACCTCTGTTTCATGAAATTTCGATTCGTGAATTCTCCAAAGTGGGCCTACTCATCTACACTTCACTTTTTTGGCACATAAGGTAGAATTTAAATTATTTTCACTCCATATGGGCTTCTATCCAAGTGGCAAAGGAAGGCAAAGAGTAACCCAAGCCATTCATCATGTTTGTAGCGCTGCACCTGTAGCTAATGGTTGGCTTTCCACCTCCACTTTGTAATGATTCGAGTAACTCCCCAACCCTTGGGTGTTCTATCTCTTCATGGCACATTATATATATTGTACGCAAACTATTTTCAAAGGGTTGGTTGGCTTGTAACTTCTGGGAGACTGTGGGAAAGAAACTCTGTTTCTTCATTGTATATTTTTACAGAGGATTAATGTAAGGCAACGGCTCTGTTTCATGAGACTCATGTGGTTGTGAGTGTAGAAAATGTGTCTCTTATGTTTCATATGTATCTTGTTATGTTTCATAGTTCATTTCATATTCATTTCTAGTGAAATTTTCTATGTTAGATAAGGTAGAATTCAATTTTATTGCTCTGCCTATGGCAAAATTTCATGTTCAGTGTTCTTTCTTCTGTTGAAAAGGATTCATGTACTAATGCCCTTTTCACTCTCCTAAGAAATATCTCCATTCCGCATTGTATCAAACTAAATTATTGGACTCTTCGCCTATCTTGCCTCACGAAGTAATCTGTGCCTTTGTATTTCATCCTCTACTCATTGCGGTCCATTGGTCCCATACCATCCCAGAAACACAGCCATTCATAAAAGTCGCTTCTTGTATCCGTATTCACTTACTAGCCTAAGATCATATTTCATTGTAAGTCATCTTAGACCGTTTTGTTTATCTATTCACTGAGTGTGACTCGGAGAGAGCCCTCTCCTATTCTCGTAGGGCTAGCTACCAGACTAAGCATGGTTTGTGGTTACCTTGAATTTTGCCTTCTTTCAACCTAAGGCAGATTTAGGTGCTAACATAGTGGCAACTATGCTGGGGATCAAAATCAAATCCCCTTACTTCTTAATAATTCTAATCTTCCAGATGATAAGTTTAGGATTGGATAGGCTGAGTAAGTTGGTTGTGTCCTTTGATTTTTCTCAATAGCGCGTTGGCTTCTAGAAGATCTACCAGAGCTAATCTAGATCCAGATCCTCCGCACATCTACAAAAATCCCAATTTGATTTCAAGAATTCGTCGTCAAGAAAGCTCTATATCACCTGTCTTCAAATCTCATTCATGGCCAGACATTTTTGAATATATTGAAGAGCTAGAGTTTGATGAGTAGTTTGAATTATCGTTGTTCGAAACCAAATCCGAACAGGCGGTTGACTCTACTGTCCACAATCCACAGTTCCTTGTAGACTTGGATATGGAAAGGGTGAACCGTTTGATCGATAACTACATTATAACCCAGCTGCAAACTCCAATTGCTAGCCCCTTACAAACTGTGCACACACCTCCAACGTCTCCAAGGACATATCCACCAAGAGTGATGGCTGCCCATTTTGCACCCCTTGTTCTACCTCAAGTTTTAGATGATATGCCCACAGATTATCAAAGCAAAATCCCATTTTTTGATGGCACTCCTAATGGAATTACTGCTCAGCAACAAGTGGACAGAATGGTAGATTTCTATGAACTTCATGAAATCGATGTGGAGAATGTGGCAATGAGACTCTTTGTGCAGACATTTGCAGGTGAAGTGAGGAAATGGTTCAGAGGTTTTCCGGCTACACATATCGCTACCTTGGCTGACCTACAAAGACAATTCTTAAACTACTGGGAAGTGAAAAAGAACCCTCTTCAAATTCTGGATGAATATGAGAAAATAAAAAGAAACGGTGGTGAGTTGGTCCAAGATTATTGCATTAGATTCAATTCAGTTTATAACGAAATTCCAGATCATCTAAGGCCACCTGTGGGACTAGCCATGGTGAAGTTCCCAGATGGTTTTGATGCTGACATGGCTTATCAATTAAGAGAGAGAGAACCGACCACAATGGAAGACATGCAGAAGATAGCGGTCAATATTGAAGCAAATCTGCTGACCAAGAGAGCTAGAGTAAAAGCAGAGAAGAAGGTCACCGCAAAAGAAGAATCTTCCTCGGTAGAATAGCTACTTTGGAAGGTAGAGCATATGCTTGAAAGGGTGAAACTTGAACAAACTGGAGCCACAAGTTAGAAATCCTAACTTTCGTGGTCAGCAACAACCACAATATAGAATAAGACAGAGAGATCAGTAAGCCCAAGAGTAGATTGCACAACAGCCAGTTCAGACACCTTTGCAACAAAATTTTGTGCACGGACCAGAATCAGATGAGTACAGGAATGTAATAGGTAAAGAAAATCACCTCTTTACTCCTGATGATTTGCCTATCTATCTCACTAAGGATGAGGAGTATGCAGAGAGTTTAGCTACACACAAAGACGTAGATTTCATTCTAGCAAATGACACCATTTTGGAGGAAGAATCAGATGAGTACCAAAGAGGCTATATGAATGCTTTGTCCACCCAACAACAATGATATTCACTTAGAAATAGAGATGTGCTAGTCAAACCAATTCAAAAAAGGAAGGATTTTGAAGCATCAAAGAATGATTCATCAGTTGCACAAAGGAAAGGAAAAGAGGCGGTTGATCTAGAGAGCAACAAGTCACCATCAGCAGAACAATCACATCAGCAAGTTGCATCGAAATAAAAGGAAAGGAAAGAAATCCCAGTCAAAGAGGTAGAAAAGATTCCTTCTTTTAATTTAGAGAATGAGATTTCTAAATTGAAAGTATCCATCCCCTTGACTAAAATAATGAAGAACAACAGTTATAGAGGACAAGTATCTAAAATGTTGAATTTGGACCCAATGTCCGACATGGTGAATGTCGAAGATGATAAACCTGAAATGATTTTTGGGCTAGCATCGAATGGTGAGTCTCCTGATAGTGATGTGCCACTGTTTTATATCAGTTTAAGTTTGCATAATTTAGTGTTACATAATGCCATGTTCGATTCCGGAGCTTCTCACAATCTCATGCCCAAGGCTATCATGGATAAGCTTGGTCTGCACATCACCTGGAAATATCATGATCCCTATTCATTTGATTCCAGCAGAGTAAGATGTATAGGACTCATCAAAGACTTGGTTGTGAGTTTGGATCAGCTCCTAATAAAGAATTTTTTGATGGATGTTGTGGTAGCAAATATTCCTCCCAGGTTTGGCATGCTTCTTTCCAGGTCTTAGGTAGCGAAATTGAAAGGGACACTACAGCTAGATTTCTCCTATGCAACGATTCTGGTGTTTGGAAAAATGAGGAAATTGTATCGGGAACAAATAATGAAATACATGATCACAAGCAAGGAGAAACCAATAAATCATCCAATTAACTATGTACATACAGAGTTAGAGTCTTTTGTTTTGTATTCATATAGTTTCAATGATATAGATAGTCAGTTATTAGAAGCAGATGATATTCCGGAAATAACATAAAATTTCAGAGAAATTTTAAAGAAAGAAGGACAAGAACAGCAGAACATCGTTGGGAAATCAGCTGAAAATAATGGACAGCAGGCAGACAAGGCACAACAAACAGATTTCCAGCACTTACAAGAGGAGGAAGAAGGTTTATGGACCATGGATTTCGATGGAGTAGTGGGAAATGATGGCGCTGGAATTGGAATTTGGGTAAGCAATCCTTTCCCCACCCTGAACAAAGTCTGTACTAACGTGCAGGTATGCTCTTACAAGTTTGCTTTTGATTGTTCGAATAATGAAGCTGAGTATGAAGCTCTGATTGCTAGCCTAAAGATTCTAAGAAACCCGAGTGCTAAGAGGATTTTAGTATATGGCGACTCCGAATTGGTCATCAAGCAGGTCAGAGGCGAATATCAAGCGAAGCATCCTAGGATGCGAGCTTACCGTAATGCACTTCTAGACATCCTAAAGTTATTTTTAGAATACACCTTGACATGTGTGCCTCGTATACAAAATAGTATTGTTGATGCTCTTGCTAAGGTAGTAAGTAGTTTGAAGATCCCAATGAACTCTAGCAATAAATTCGAAATCCATGTCAAGCATCGTCCAACTGTTGCAGACAATCAAAGATATTGGCAAGTGTTCCAAGATGATGAGGAGATTGATGATTTTCTATAAAACAAAGAAAAGTTCAAAGAGACCTCAATTGATGTAGAAAATGAGGATGGTAAAGTTAATGGTACAGATGAGGTGCAGATCAATGAAATGGATGTATTGCAGTTGAAGAATAACGTTATTCCCAAAGGCTTGATACTTCTAGAAGAACTCTTTGGTCAAGATGATGTAGCCCACAAGCCAACATTGAAGCCAATAGAGAGGGGTGTGGAAGAGGTCAACATCGGAACAGCTGCTAATCCTAAATTGGTAAAATTGTCCAAAGCATTGCCACCAAAGATCAAGGACAAATATATCAGTTTGATGTCTTCATTTGCAGATGTGTTTTCTTGGGACTATTCAGACTTAAAGATATATGATACTAATATAATTCAGCACACTATACCCATCAAGCCCAATCAAAAACCATCCAGACAGAAGTTGACAAGGCTAAATCCAAAGTTGTTGCCATCTATTGAAAAGGAGATAAATAGGTTATACAAATTAGGGATCATTGTGCCAATCAGATTTTTGGATTGGATCTCTAACTTGGTGCCCGTACGAAAGAAGATAGGTGAGATTCACTTATGCATTGATTTTAGAAATCTCAGTAAAGTTTCATTGAAGGAAAACTATCCACTGCCTAAAATGGACCATATACTTCAACGAGTAGTGGGAGCATATCGTATGTCACTACTTGATGGTTATTTTGGATATAACCAAGTTTATCTCCATGAAGATGACTGAGACAAGACAACGTTCACCACTCCATGGGGAACCTTTCATTACGCTAAAATGCCTTTCAGTTTGAAGAATGCGGATGCCACATTTCAGCGTGCAATGGACTTGGATTTTTCAAATGAGAAGGATGTCGTTTTGGTGGTGTATCTAGATGATTTATCGGTGTTTTCCAAATCTGATGAAGAGCACATGTACCATCTAAAAAATGTCTTCCAAAAGTGCAGAAAATATGGCTT
>APFE030531105.1:26704-47846 GCA_000404065.3 Pinus taeda
TTCCTCTAAGATAAAATAAATAAATAAATTGACAATTACAATATGTACCACTAAATTTTAAATTTGTTTCAAAAATTTTAATTTCTCTTTTAAAAATCATGAGACAAAAAATCATTAATAAACTTTACCTTTTAATGCAGATGTTGATCATAATTAATGATTAATTCTTAATATTAAATATCAATAATACAATCAAATATATTGAGTTACATGATATTATAAGATAAATTCGTTACATTGAAACATATGATATTAAGTTGATGTTTGAGGTTTGAGGTTTTTGGTTTTTTTTTTCACTACATGGTTCACGGCCTTTGGAGATTGACAATGGATATATCAAAAAAATATTTGTACCATCCATATATACCCAAAAGGATCACTATCTGTCACTTAAACTATGAAGCTTGATCTCGAGAGTGTCAAGAGAATTCAACCTGTGACCTCTCAATAGTCTCTCAATAATAGAGGTGCTTTAACTAGGAGGACTTGACCAACTGAACAAAGCCTCATGGCTTAAATTTAGGTATTTTACAAGTTTTAATTTTGATTATAATTTTTGGAAAATAATAATATCAATTTCCTTTTAAATAAAAATAAGTTTTTTCTTTTTTCTTCCTTTTTTTAATAATATAGATAATACAGCTTTTAATTCAAAGGGGATAGAAAATATCCTTTTTTTTAAGATCTAGAGGAATTAATAACTCATTCCAGGTATTTGGGAAAGGATTAGGTTTAAATTCGAGTGGATACCATTATAAATTCGAGGCATATTAGAAATGTCATTGTTTATCTAAGTGTAATCTACACCTCTATCAATTTTTTTTTTTTTTTTAACAAAAATAAGAAGACTTGTTATTAAAATATGTGCCTGGACACAACAATTACGTGGGAAATAGTTACAATGACTCATATAACTACTAGTCCTTTAGAGAGGATCTTCCTGGGATTATAAAAAAACTATATTGGAAACCGGTTATTGCTAAGTTACGAGCTATAAGCAAAAAAATTACGAAATTGGTCAAGACGAAAAACACATTTGTGTAGGGAGTATATCAAAGAATTGTAGAGGGGTTATCTTTTGGAAGCTAGTTGAGGTCCGTAGAAATCTGCCCATGTACTAATTGGAGGCACTAACACTAGTAGACTGATTATCACTGGCCAGTTGATGCACCTTTAACTCTTCTATCAATTCTCTAAGAGCGTCAATTATGTCCTCTTGTTGAGCTAATTTACCGTTGTGATTTAAATTTCTTCAAGGAGGGTTATGGAAGTTTTCATTTGTCGATGCAACTTCTAGTTAATTCCCATTTTTTCTAGTTGAATAGATTCAATTTGATGGGAATAGTTGTGGCAATTCATTTTACCCATTATTTGTGGAATTGTATCCCATTTAACCCACATTCTCATACTTTTAGCTTGGAATACCTCATTTCCTTCTTGCATGGTGCATAGGAGGTGTTGGAGAATAATAAGAAAATGATAGGAGAGAGAAGCCAGGATGAAGGTTTCCCAAGAAGAGGTAAGAGTGGCTTTGTAGTAGATTGCAAGATGATGATAGAGAGGGAAGAGACCCAATTTAACAGAGGAAATAGAGACCTCCCAAAGTAAACAAGAAATAGTGGCACCTAGGCCCAAAAAACAACGAGGTAAACTAAGTTCATAGACAAAAGTGAGAAGGTAAAAAGTGCATCAAAACAAGGAGTTGAATCTAGAAGTGAAGGAGGTTCAATTAAATTCAAAGGCATGAAAGATGAGCCCAATGAGGATAATAATCTAAATTTGTACAGTTCCAACATAACAGAGTGAATTGAAAGAGGTGAATACAACTACCAAAGTCAAATTGACAATTACATACTAGAACAAACTTGAAGTCCAAATGAGACCAAAAGAAACTGTGACCTCCATAGGACACTTGAAAGCAGAAGAAATATCCACCTTGAAATATAAGCTTGCTACCACATAGAACCTTGGAGAATTCAACTGTGCTTAAACATAATAACACAAAGCAAACCCAACCATGACAAAACACAAATTGGTATGGAAACAACTAGCAAAGCTTAAGAGGATGATATGAGACCCAAAATTTAATATGCTTGGATTTTTCCAACATGTGAGTCTACTCTAGACTCCATTAAGCTTCATAATTGCCACATCCCTTTGAACAATCAATATCCAGAGTGTGAGGTCAAGGCCTAGATCAAAATGTTGATGCTCCCTTATACTTTGAGCATGTTAAGGGACTGATATTAAATGAGTTTCATTTAACAATTCATCCATGGGAGCCACGATATGAAGATGTGAGCTCTCCAAATATTTACCCGAATTCCTAATGTTTGGAGTGAGGCTAAGGGTAATGTGATTTTTATTTATATCCTTAGAAAAAAACAAATGCAAGGGAGAGGGTCATGATATATTTTTCCATCCATGACTACCATTAATTTTAGTTTGTCCAACTTTAAGAAGACAAGCCAAATTAGCTTGTTTGCCAGCTTCGATATTTTGGTGCATAAGGATGCAGTAGAAGGATTTGGAAGTAAATAATTTGAGATTTGGAGTAGGAGTTTGAGGTAATTTTCTTTGGGCTAAGTGTCCTTGTATAAATGTTGTATTGTTAGGAGAGAGTCCCCTAAGATTGGCAAATTTTGAATATGAAAATATTTAGCCAAGGTTAGACCTAGCAGAAACCATACATCTCAGCTTGGTTATTGGTAATTTGGCCTAGTCCCTGAAAACAATTGATAACTAATTTTCCATCAAGGTTGTAAAATATAAACCTCCCTTCTCCTTCCAACCCTACACCTCTATAGATTTTAGCAATCAAATCAACACACCAAAAAAATCTCTAGTAAAATTAAATTAAAGTTATTATTATTATATAATTAATTTCAATTTATAATGATTTCATTTTATTAATATTTTACTAAATAGCAATTTTGTGCTTTCTAAACCATTATCCCCCCATACATACTCTATGTTTAATCATCATATATTCACCAAACACAAACTTATTCTTACTAAGAGGTGCTTTACAGTCCAACATGGAAGAGATATTATAATGTTATGTTCTTGTAAAAAATAAATAAAAAAGGAAAATTGCATCCTCTCAACACTTGACAAAATCCAGGGGGGTGTTAAGATATTATATATATATATAATATATATATATATATATATATTTATATAATACTATATATACTATATATATATATATATAATATATATATCTTAACTCTGGATTTGTCAAGTGTTTGAGAGGGATCAAATTCTTAGGCTGGCAAATATTTCCTAAAATTGCTACACTAAAAAAGAATTATATTTTGAGACATTTGATCCCTCTTAGTGCTATGATAAATCTATAATTAACATAGATCCTTAAACCTAATACTTATTCCAAACCTGTATTTATATATATAAAACTAATTTTATATTAAAAAAATATTACAATTGAAAACATTTTTTTTATAATAAATTTATGTCTTCAATGTTGTCATGTGCATATCACGGGGGATTCACTTGGGGAGCAATATCATACCATGTGGGTTCATACTGGGGGATATATATTGAGGAAAAAATGACATAATATATTGGAAAATACAAAAACTGGAGCTTAAAGTTAATGAAAAAATATTAATAAAAAAATGGGTACCTACAATATCTAGTGAAAGTAAGGGTTTTCAAAATTGGGAAGTTGTATTGGGTTCATATTGGTAGGGTATTAATTAATGTGATTTTTAGAGTATGTAGTCAAATTAAGGGTATTGTTTAATATGCCACGAATGCACATGATATGTCAGCGGTTCACTGAGTGAATCCCCTGTGGTGCATATAGGATTAATTCTCCCTTACATGTGTACATCCTCATCCTTTAACTTCTTTCAACTCTTAGATAACTCGAACTTTATAATCAGCAATTATGCAGAGTTAAGAGATTGTAAAGTGTACCTATAGACTTATCAACTTTTGTATAAATCTAGGGGAAGATATATGTTGAAGGCTTAAAAAAACATAAAATGATTGGTAAATGTTGATAATGGTCACTTCTTCCTAGCATTTGGCATTGATGACATCATATTCATTTGCTAGCATGGTCTCATCCTTTTCATTCTCGTTGAAAGGGCATGAAGTAGTTTTCTAATATTTTTTATGGGGTCTTTCTGCAAAGTGCTTTCTCTTCTTGATTGCATATATTCCATCCTCCATGCACACTGGCTTGTAGGTTTTTCGTATCCAATATTTCCACATTGTTGCCTTATATCCTTTGTCCATTGCATTTAGTTGTTATGGTGTCTTCTCTACCCTGCTCTTTCCTCTAGCCAATCTCAATTTTTGTCCTCAAAGTTGCAGACTTGCCCCTACTCAAGCTCTGTAGGCATTAATTTTTAGTAAGTGGGATTTTTTTCTGCTAAGAAAATGTTCTCGTAGTAATAAAGGGTCGAATAGTATCAAAATTGGGTGGAAATCACACTCATCAATAAGTGGAGTCCTCAACATGTCGCTTTAAGATTATGTTGAAGAGGATTTAGGTTGAACTTGATAAGTTATAGAGATATATCATCAATGATCATGGTTTCTTATCCAACACAGATATATTTGTTGAGGTAGCCTCATGGATGCCCAACATAGATCATACAAGAGGCAAATACAACTAGCACATTCACATAGTTGATTTGTACTAATATATGAAGACATTGCTAGCTCGAGTTCTATTATACTATAACGAAACTAAGGAGGAAGTCCTCTTAATTTTGCATGAAATTCAATTTTTTATGAAGACCCTACATAGTTGAGGGTGAAAGCATGAAGATGGGTTACACTTATAGGCCAAATGTAGCAATGAAATTTCAAGTTTTTCTTGTTTTATCGAATTTCACCCCTCAAAATTCATATAAGAATTATGAAGTTTGATTCAAAGTAAAAATGTAATATGTGGGGAATTATGTTTTCTTCCTAATGATATTTTTTGAAAAAATTTTAGTGTCCTATAATCTCTCAATTTTTCATTAAATGCAATATATGTCCCTACAAATTTTCATAAAACTTAAGATATATATGTGTGTTCATGTAGCATAACTTAGTATAAAAAGTTTAATTTAAGAAAAAATTATGTTGACTAGTCCTCTCCATATGATCATGCTACATATAATATATATATAATTATAATATATATATAATTTATTATAATATATTATAATAATAATATATATATATATATAATAATAAATATATATAATATATATTAAAAAATAATATGAGCATGATCTATATGGAGAACTAAGTTTTTCATACTAAAAAAATACTTTTGATGCAAAATTATATTTTTTTATTATTTTTCGAAGTTGGAGAAGTAATATTTCAATTTCATTTTCGAGACAAGTGTTCACATAACAATTTTTTCAACTCTTCAAATAAATTGAAGAATCAAGAGTACGCTTTTGAAGAGGACTCATAAATGAAGATAGTGGATTCTTTTTAAAGTTTCTCGTTGTGTAAATTTTATTTTATTGATTTTTTATTTAAGTCCTTTGAAATTGTCCAAAAAGATATCAAGTGTTATGTTTAAAAGAAATTAGATGAAAATTATCATATGAATTTGAAAGTGTCAAATTCATATGCCATTATATATATGATTCTTTCATGAATCCAATGTGATCAACTCCACCACCTAAGGACAATTTATTCCCTAAATCTGATGGGGTACAAAATGGGGTTGCAGAGAAATCTACAAAAGAGGTGTTGAAATTGCAATTTTTAGGACTTCAAGAGCTCAATCGAGAGCTTTAAATGCTCGATCTAGTTCTTGAATTCAAAATTCAATTTTCTATATCAAGAATTAATGAAATCCTTCATCAAGTGGCATACATGGTTAACCAATAGCTCGATTGAGCTCAAAGGCTTAGTCGAGCCATTAAAAATATATCCTTCCAACTTTTTATTAATGGCACTAATAGTGGATCATATGGCTCAAGGGCTTGATAAAGCCTATAGATTGATCAAATCTTTGTCATCAAAAAATAACTTAGTTTCTAAATTCGATTGTGCAAAAAAGACAATAAACATTCTTTCATAGAGAAACGATAGAGCATGGAAATTACACAAAGATTCATAACAAACACTAGAAATTGGAGATTTGGATCTAGAAAATGAAAGAAATTTCCATCCACAGAGGAAATATGAGAGAAAGCTAGAGAAAGGATGAGAAAAAGACATCAAACAATGATAGAACAATAAGTTCATGCAAATACAGGTAATTCAAATTGTCTCACTTCTCATATTACTTGCTCCATATTGTATGCATTAATAAATATGATTGAAAACTAGAAACAAATAGAGAATGAAACAATAAAATTATGATAAAATAGGAATTGAAAAATATGATGTAGTTAAAAAAGTAGATGTAACAACAACTAAAGAAGACCACTTGAAACCATACAAATTATTGAAAAGCTCTTGAAACCATGCAAATTATTGAAAACTACTTGAAACCATGGTTTATTGGAATTTTTTGAAACCACTCGAATTCATGCAAATTGTGAATCACCTTTGAATTGTAATGGTTTAATATAACCCAAAAAACTAAGGATGTTATTTAACCAAAGAAAATTGTTGGAACATAATTTCCATATATTATTTACAAGAATTAGAATTCATGGCAATTTATTTACAAGAGGGATTAGTAAAAATGGTTGTCAAATAGGTGCTCCAAAACCTATAAAAATAAGTTTGATTAATGTTTGATATCCAAAGTAGGAGTTAAAAAAGATAAATGTGGCAAGATCTACAAGGAGCAAGAATATCACTACTTCTGATGTGCATGAACTGACAAGACATTCTTTGTTAAACATATATTTAACAACATTAACATTTCATAACATTCATCATTATATATAACATTTAATGGCCCTTTGAATCCTAAATGATGATCCCTCCCTTTTAAAACCTCATAAGTTTCTTCTTTCAATTCTCACATGAAGGTTATGAGAATTTTTTTAAATGAACTAGTTTTTTGAAGACATACAAACTGTAGTGTAGATTTGTTGTTTCACAAAAAGGAGTGTGTTATTGCATATAACTATAATGCTCCATGGAAGAATAATGTGATTAATCAATACTAAATTCATAAATAATAAATGCAAAATAAATAAATTAGCATGTATCAATGATATGCTAGAAATGTTTACAATGCTAATTTTCTTAGATTGTGGCAATATAATGTTGATTAAATTCATCTACTTGTTTCTCAACAAATGTAATCGTGAAATATATTGAAAAATATGGTTCAAAAGTAAAAAAATGTTCTTTATTTTAAAATTTGTCAAGATTTGATGAAAATAATTGAAAACATAAAATACATCGGATATCCATCTTTTCACATGCATAAAAAAGGTTACTTGTATAAACATATAGTTTTTCTAAATCCTCTTACCCCTCCTTGTGCCCTACTTAATTGTTGTGCAAAAATTTCCATGTACATTCTCCCAAAAAAACTCAAATAATTTGTGCCCCTCTTCACCACAAATGATAACAATGTACATTCATTGTTGATAAGGCCTTGAAGCATCTTCCCTGTTCTCTAAATCCACTAAAACCTATATCTCTTGATTTTTTTTTTGTTTGCTTATCAACAATTTCATTATCCTTTTCATCTCACATTCCTTCTACGTTTTATTTGGAATTGTGAAATTCTTTATAGTTATGATAATTTCTTCTTTTAAGAAAGATATTCTTACTATTGCTTTATGATAATTTTAGTTACATGTTTTAAAATGCTAAATGATATGGTGCTTCTAATGAAGAAACATTTTTCCAACTAATTTGATTTTTTATAGTAGGATTTCAAATATTAACATACTTAAAAATTAGTTGAATAAGTTCCTTATTGTATCATGGACTGTGTATTTATATATTGTATCTTATAGTTGATTAAATTTGGATGAATTTATAGACTTTTTTTTTTAATGAAATAAATTTGGCCCTTCAATTTGGCAATCACTAGCTTGATTTTTCAAGAATCTCCCATTCTCTCAAATTCAAAAGATTTGCCACATCATTAAGTTCTTTAAGTAATAGTTCCCTTTGAACTCGTTTCATGAGCCTTGAAACTGAAACCTAGTTGAATATAAACTCTAAAATTGATTCAATTAACCATAGGAACATTTGAAGCATTAACAACACACATAGAGGTCTAGGTTAGAGATGTGTTCTAGAGTCTTTAAACATAGGAGTTTTCGTTACTTGCCTATGTACATTCTGGGGATAATCACTATTCCACATACGTAAGTATACCAAATTGGTCTCAACATACCTTCCAGTATGTCGGATGACACTCCACGTATGAAACATATCTCATAATACTTCCTATCATACATGATGCATTAGGCAACACTAACATGGATTGCACTTCCACGTACCTCCAGGTATAATTTGGAAATCGCTACTAGAATGAAATCCAGCCCTAGGTAATCAATTTTTCCTCCTTGTTATATGTGATACACCAAACACAAAATTTGGAGGGATTACCTACATATAATGGAAACGATATTTCGTAGTTCACCGTGACTTGGTAATCCTTTTCTACTAGTTAACCCTTTGTTTTCTTTTGAATCTTTAATTTTTAGAAGTAATAAGTAAACCATGGAACAACAACACCCTCACCTCTCACGTAGGATGTAAACATTGCCTCCTTTACCTCTTGAGGAAACACCTAGACATCAAAATAATAAGAAAAAACAATCTATCGAGGGTACATCAGAAGTCACTCCCTTTGAAACCACATATGAAGTTTCTCAACCTAAGTTGTCACTTCCTATCGGTACTGATCAAACTTGAAGAACATACATTATAACATCATGTTAAATCCACACAAATGTTTCTTTTTTGTTCAATTTGGTAGACTTCTCGGATTTGTACATGTCAAAGTAATCAATTTGCATCAATCCTATCAAAGTGCAAGAGATCCTTGAATTTCTTGATCCATCTTCACTTTTTCAATTAAAATGCCTCCAAGGGAAGGCTAACTTTCTATGGATATTTGTCTCCAATTATGCAAAACTTACGAAAGGATTTACTTGCCTATTGAAAATAGGGGTTCCCTTCCATTGGCATGATATAACCCAAAAAGATTTTGATGCTTTAAAATATGTCTTGGTTTGAGCATCATTGTTGTATCCTCCTAACTATCAATGAGATTATTTCATATAGGTTTTAACCCCATACAGAAATTACCTACATACAAATTCTAAAAACAAAAAATAAATATTGGTGAGAGAATAAAACATAAAACATGTATACATAGAGATTTTCCCTTGGATTCCAAAATTGGGACTACTAGATTGATTTTTCATTATATTCCTTTCAATGTTACAATACATACATATACATGTTGAAGCATCTATAAAATACAGTGGGCTGAAAACCATCATGCCCAAAACCATGTGTGAAAGCCACACACAAAACCATAGGTAGCTCTACCCACCTAATATAGGGTCCAAAAAATAAATTCCCTGTAGCGAGTGGGGCTAGTCGTGGAAAGAATATAACACACACCCAAAATTTCATGTATCTTATTGCAGCTATTACTACCATTGTTATGGTACTAGTTTAGGATGATTACTGAGCGGATGAAGATCCTATATACTTCTTGAGTCAAAATTTGAATGATACTGAGATCAAGTACACTCACGTTGAAAAGTTAGCTTCCAAATTGATTTTTACCTATTGAGGATGAATTATTTTATCTTTTATCATTTTATGCATCACCCTTTTTGTTGACATAGGGACCGATACCTTTATTGGTGCACTCTTCTTAGACCCATCTTTCCCTTAGCTCAAAACCCTCTTATTTCCAAGTTTCAACTTATAACCCTTGGTGCATGTCAACTTCTGCTACCTAGTTTCCTACTATCAAATCATATCATGACCTTCCACCTATGGTGTTTTCTTAAATAAACATTGTATATTTAATATTAACTTGTATTATGATGATTATTCATTTGACTTACAAGTATATTTTGTATTCCACTATGTAGGAATTGAAATTGAATAGCCACATGAGGGAGAAGATGTGTCACATCAAGTTGATCAACCAAATGATGATCAAGACGTGCCCTATGGACCTAATCAACCACTAGAGGAACATCTGCTCTATCAAGTTGATCAATTATCACTAAGGGAACAACATGTTCCATGTCAAGCTAATATACCAATGGATGAAGAATATTTTCCCTATGAAGCTGATCAACCATTGGAAGAACCATTTACATAAGATTTGGATGCAAGAATAATAGAGTACCTCAAGGAGCCTATCTCTACTCGCAATAATAGAGACCATGTCAATAACATCGTTCAAATTTTTTTTGAGAAACAATAAGTTATTGCATAAACTCAGATACTACACAGGTTGATCAAACATAAGAAACTAAAACATCCCACAAAGATTCTGGGTGTCCAAGATTCTAAAAGGAAGAAGACACATATGAATGTCACTGAAAATATATCAAAGGCATTCATTATGTTTGGAAAATCAAGAAAACCTGATGTTTTAGCTGTGCACGGGGAAATTACAATTATTATTATTGCACCAAGTACGTCAAGACAACAAAAGTTGGAAAAAATGTCAAAATCGCTCCATGTATGGAGAAAAACCTTGCACAAGCATACCAAATTCAGGGTTTGAGTGAATGAAAATGATGAATCTTCTTGTTGGGATCTTATCACTAGGAAACCCTAACAAGACAGGGTTACAACAACAATCAGAAAATTTATGGTGGAGTTTTGGGAGAACCATTCTCGTGTTATTCTAGATAGAAAGCATGTCGCATGCATCACATAGTTAAATGTGAGTATCTGGAACATGCTAAGAACATTGTAGAAATGACAAAAGTTGCATTGTTCGAGGTATTGTAGGAAAGAAATCGACATGTGAAGATATCCATAACGATGTTTCATATTTTGAAGCCATGGTTTATTAGGCCTAATACAATCTGTGACATGTGTTGTTGTCGATATCATGTTGAATTTCAGCTTCATTATGACACTTTCTAGGAATTTTACAAGAAGAAATGTCAAGATGACCCTCCTCCTCCTATAGTGTATGATTTTGTTTCATCAATATTGTGCAAAAGGGAGCTAGAAGATTGTATTACAATAAAATATGTATAGGTGGGATAAGATGAATTGAATGTGGTGCTTTGACATTTCTCCATAGGAATTTTCTTATTGATCCCAACCACTCTTGGATGTCATATGTCACCATCACATGGAAGCATTATGATTATATCATGGGAAATAAACCATCTTCTTAAATTTTGGCACCTAAGAGGATCAAATATGTTGAGGATGAGATTCTTATTTCGCAATTCATGTGGGTGTTTCAAAATCAAATCTATAAATATATTAAACACTCACATAGGTCTAAGTGGAAAGCGTATGAATTTAATCATTATCACGAAGTATTTCAGCCATGCACAACATTATTAGTGGTGGAATTTGCTGAGTATTATACATTTTCTCCTCATATAGAGATACCAAGTAAGTATTATCTTTTTTTGCTTAACCAAGAGTAGTTCCTTCTATTTCATATATCAAGAAAAATTTTACAGAATATACAAAACCCTAAACTTCTAGAGGCAAGAGGGTAACCAAGGGCATGAAGCCAAAGTGAAGCTTCACCCCACTACAACAAACAACAAGATCTTTCACAACATACTTTTGGATGACCCAAACAAAATAAAAGCCTAATCTAAGGCTTACAAACACCCCGGCACTCGAGCAAAAATCTCGTTAAGATCGTGGTCCCACCAAAAAGCACCAATAGATCTGACGGTGGACACAATCCAAAGAAAATGGACGCACCCCGAACTATCGCACCACCTAACATGTGCGAAACTTAACTCGCGATGGATGGTGGTTTTATCACCCCACACTAGCCATGTGGCGGAAGTCTAATGGTATCGCTCCCAAAAAATCTAAACCACTTACCATCCTAAATGAGCATGATCACCTGTAAACCGCTTTATCCTAGTTTTCTAATTGGGAAGAGGAATGAAGGGGAAACGTCTTCATCGGGAAACAAGAATCACTTTAGCCCAGACACTCCCTTCATAGAATAGGAAACGAAGACCACCATAGACTATCGGTAGAACCTGGTTAGCAAACTGAAGAGGAAGGGGCCTGGTTACTTTCCACCAGGTAGAAAGTAGACAACGTTGTACCTGTTTGTCTTCTCAAAGCCTTCCCGTGCACTGTGATCGGACTTGATTAGACATCATCATACAGTTTCTTTCCTTTGGGCCCAATGTTTGGAAAGTTCTCTATCTTCTACCGCTTGTTCCTCACGAACAGCTTTTACTCTTCCCAGAGACATTTCCTTCCAGTTCATCTCAAATCTGTTTTCAGTATTAAACGCTCCTTGATTGGCAAGAGTATCCTCTAGTTTGTTGGCTTCTTGTCTAAAATGCCTGAAACTAATAGTTCTTAGACTCTAGAGATGTTTTTATATTTTTTGATACACTTGTATCAGCCTCCAATGTTTTGAGACCTTCTCCGGCGTTGCTCCACAACTGATTCTTTTAACAGCTTTTATAGAGATTTCTGAGTCTACCTCTATGATGACATTTGAGCTATGATTTTAATTTAGTAGTTCTAGGCATTATTCCAAGGCCATTAATTCAGCCATGTTATTTGTAGCTTTACCTAAGTGGCAGTGGAAAATGAATATTATAATTCCATCTTCATCTCTTAACACTCCTCCGTAACTATCTATTCCAAGGTTGCCTTTTGAAGCCCCATCTATATTGCATTTGAGGTAGCCTTTCGGTGGCGGCTTCCAGAAATCCTTTTCCTTTCCCAAATTTCCTTATTTTCTTTTGAGTCCATTGATAATGGTTTCTTGCATTTCCAGTTGCCTGAGGGTTCTCATTTCATTTATAGTGGTTGAGTTTTTGGGAATATTGCGAACATTTGTACCAACTATCTCTCTAATCTGCTTCAAGATCAGATCCAATAGTTGAAGAGGATTGGATTTTTCATCCTTGAAAATTCTTTTATTCCTTTCCTTCCAAACATTCCAGATGATGAAGCTAGGTGTAAAGGTCCAGGCCAGATTGAGAAACTCATTTTCCGAAAAGTTCCTTTTTCACTTGATCAGGGTGTTTGTGATGCTTTATTTATCTCGATTTATCTGTTGAAAAATGGTAGCAAAAGAGTCCCATAACCAGGTGGTAATGGTGCAACTGTTAAGAATATGCTCCATTTTTTCCTCTTGAGCTTCACATAGCTGACATCTAAAGGCCCAATAATACCTTTTTTCCTAATATTGTCCCAAGTTAATATTTTCTTATGGTGAACTAGCCACATGAATAGCTTGATCTTCATCCACCCTTGTTGGCTCCAGAGTTGTTGCCAAGTATTCATTGCAGTGTTGGAATCCAAGATCAAGAGAATCTTCTTAGCTTCCTTGAGATTAAAGGAGCCTTCTTTATTGAGGCCCCATCTTAATTGATCTTGCCCCTCTGTAACCAAGATTTTCCTTTGTTTTAGTATGTTCATAATTTCTTCGGCTTTTATTTTTAGGGTACTATCCTCACTATAGTCTATGCTTCTCCAATTTCCCCATTTCTCAGAGTTGTAAGTAGGATTCCTGAAGTCTTTAACTCTGGTTAGTCCCTGGGAATCTGTTTCTTGCTTGAGGTCTTTATAGTCTTCTTTTAGCAGCATTGGTTCTTGTTGCCATTTGTCCTCCCAAAAGAGAGCAAGATCCCCTACTCTGATTTCCCAAAAATTGTGGTCTTGTACTAGGCAACTGTTTTCCCAGGCTTTATTCTAGATGTAAGAGCCCTTTATGTTTCCTGACATTCTAATAAGATCATTAGTTTGCCAAAATCTTGCATATTTTTCTTTCCAGGTTTTAGCCCATTGAGCTTCTGGTTCTTTGACCCATCGCCACCAGAGTTTGGCTTCTAGTACTTTGCTTAAGATTTCTTGATCATCTAAACCTAGTCCTCTGTGACGCTTAGGTTTGTAGATTTTATCCCAAGAAACAAGTGCCCATTTCCTCCTTGTCTCTTCCTTGCCCTAGAGGAATTCCCTCTGGATATTCTTGAATTGCTATCAGACCCCTTTGGGGGTTGGGAGAGCTGATAAAAAGAACATTGGGATTGACTATAGGATAACCTTTGTCACAATCAACCTGCCAGCCAAGTTCAATGATCTGATGGCCCATTTTTTAACTTTGTCCTGCATCTTATTGAGTACCGGTTCCCAAATGCTCTTGTGCAGGGGTTTGTCTATAAGGGGAATTCCCAAATACTTTGAAGGGAGGGAATCCCTTTAGAAGCCCAAAATTATTGAGATATTTCTCTGAATTGCAATGTTAGTATTTAAGAAAAAAAAAATTGATTTGGAGAGATTTACTTCCATACTTGTGGCCAAGGCAAAAATACTCAGAATTTGTTTGTACTCTAAAGCTTCTTTGACAGTAGGAATTCCATGCAGCATTGTGTCATCCAGAAATTGTTGATGTGTCATTTCCTGGCCATTTTCGGTTAATTGAAGTCCCTTAATTTTTCCCAATTTTTAAGCCTGCTTAATGGCTCTTCTCAATCCTTCCATCATGAGGATAAAAATAAATGGAGAGAGTGGGTCACCTTGCCTGATACCTCTAGAAGGAGTGAAGATAGATGAGGAAGATCCATTCACCAGAATAGAAAAGATGGAAGAAGTTACGAGAGACATAACCCATCTGATCCAGTTATGATCAAACCCAAAAGCAGCAAGGATCCTCTTGATATAGCTCCAGTTGACTTTGTCATAAGCTTTGGAAATATCTAATTGCATGATCATACCAGCATGTTTTTTACTGGTTAGCGTGTGGACTGTCTCATGAGCTAGAATGATAACTTTAAGAATTTGTCTACCTTCCACATAACCAGATTGTTCACATGAGATTAAAGAATGAAGAAGAGGTTTGAGCCTGCTAGCCAATACCTTGGATATAATCTTGTAAACCACATTACATAAGGCAATGGGTCTAAACTTATTAGCAGTCAGGGCTGAATCCTGTATGGGGATTAGAGAGATGAAGGAGGTGTTGAGGGATTTCAGAATAGTCCTATTTCTTCTAGAATCCTCCATAACATTCAGGATGTCTTGCTTGACAATGTTCCAACAGGTCTTAAAAAAATCCACATTGAAACCATCTGGACCTGGAGCTTTTCCATTCTGGATGTCCTTGATAATCTCATTGACTCCCTCTTCAGTGACTGGTTTGTTCAGGTTAAAATTATCCTCTCTAGTCACTAGCTTAGGGATGTTATTTGCAATTTCTCTGATGCATTGCTCCCTATCTTGATTATTATCCTTAGTGATACTTCTGAAATGTTGAACCAACACTTCTTCAATATTCTTGTGAGAGGTCTGGAACTACCCTTTGTCATTCAAGATCGTAGAGATTCTATTGTGAGTCCTATTGGCTATGGTGGATCTATGAAAATTTTTTGTATTACAATCCCCTTTTTTGAGCCATTGAATTCGAGACTTTTGTCTCCAAAAGATTTCTTCTTGTTTGCGTAAATTTTCCCATTCCTGATGGTGTTTATCAGCTAGTTGACTTTTCTCTTTATCAAAACCCATTGTGATCAATGCTTGATTGAGTTCCTCTAGTTTGGCTTCCACTGCCTTTTTCTCCACAAAAAAGTTGCCAAAAACCTCCTTGTTCCATTCTTTGAGTCTGAGTTTAATACGCTGAAGTATTTTGTGAAGGATGAACATATTCATGCCCTAGATTTGTAGATCTTCTGCCCACCATTTTTCAATGTTGTTAATGAAATCTGGGTGGGAGAGCCAGATATTCTCAAACCTGAAGGGCCTGTTCTTGGGAGAATCAAACCCCCCGAGTTCTAATTGGATCAGCTACTGATCAGAACCTCCAAAGGGGAGAACCTTAGCTGTTATTTCTCTCTTTGCTAGCATAAGCTCCTCAGAGATAAAAAATATCTCTAACTTGGACGCGACCTGAGCCTCACCTCCTATTTTATTGTTCTAAGTATAGAGGCCATTATGCATTGTCGAATCCACCAGATTCATGTCACCAGTAAAGGTTTGGAACAGTTCTGGGTCCTTATTTAGTAATCTAGTGCCTCCTTTTTTTTCTAAAAGTGATTTAATCATATTAAAATCTCCTCCCAAGGCCCAAGGTATTCCTTTTTGTCTACTCTTGAGCTGTGCCAAGGAATTTAATAGTGTTAGCTTTTCATCTATTCTTTGCGGCCCATAGACATTTGTGGTGAGGAAAGTGTCCACAACTCCCACTGGTTGAATAATTATAGATAGATAATTTCTTGATGCCTCTACATACAAAATAATAACTCTTTGGGGTTCCATAGAGTGAGGATACCTCTCACCGTGTTTTCTGCTTTCACTTCAAGAAACTCAAAATTGTTCATCCATTTGCTATGGATTTGCTTTAACTTTTGAATGGAACATTTTGTTTCCTGAACAAAGATGATATCTGGTGATGCTAGTTTCATTCTGTGACTTAACATTCTTTATTTTCTTTTACTGCCTAGACCTCTAATATTCCAAGATATGAGCTTCATAATTAAATATTTGTAAAAGAGTAACTGGTTAGGTCTTTCATCTTACCTGAATCTATCATTAGCTTTCCACACTCCATCAAGAGGTCATTTTTCTTTTTCTTGCCCCTCTTCTTTCCTGGATTTCTAGTTGCTAATCCGAGGGTCGATTTCATAGTTTTCACCCCTCTGTGTTCCTGCTTGTGAATACTTTTACCTTTATCCAATCCTCGTTCCTGGCTTTTCCATAAAAATAATTGTCATATTCTAGAGCATTCTTCTCAAGGTATTGATTCTATTCCTTCCGGATCCAATTCCTTGTCTAAGATTTCCTGTAATTCATGATCTTCTAGATCTAGTTCACTTTGGGTCATTTCCTGGTCCATCTCCATTTCTATCTCACTCATAACAGTCTCATTTTGGTGTACCGTATCTTGAGATTGTTTTTTGTTTTCTTTCGTTTCTTTTTCATTAGGATCTTTCTCCTGAGCTTGTTCATCCTTCGTGTTATCCTCATCCTCATCCAGCATCTGAAACCTATTTTGGCTGACCTTCTACCTTTCGTTCTACTGTTTCTTCATTCCCCTTTTTCCCCCTCTACTTCTGCCTACCACTTTCTGAAAGCTCTCTATATCCCTTGCAGTATTGAGGTATTCTATGTTGTCTACTTTACCAAGAGGGTAATCTCTGAACAGATGTCCATGTTCATGGCATCTACGACATCTAAATGGGATATGCTCATAGTCCAGATTTGCATCCACTCCTCATCATAAACCTTCAGAATAATTTCATCCAGAAGAGCTTCTGATAGATCCATTTCCACACATATTCTTGCAAAGGAAGTATATTTCCTTCTTCTTGTGGCTTCAGAAACTTTGACAAAACATCCTAGTTTATTACCAATAGCTGCTAGCGATTTTGTTCGCCAATAATCAAGAGGTAGAGAATATAGCCTTACCCATACTGGAACTAAGGTGAAGGTCTCCCATTCTGGGACGAAGTTCATCCTCCAAGGCCTCATATAGAGACCAACTGCTGCATAAAAGTAGGGTCCTCCTTCGAACATTCTATCTTTGTCTTCGATGTTTGAGATCACCACTGTGAAGAATCCCTTTGACCCAAGATGTAGGTCAATGTTTCCTTTGGGTTTCTAGTGATACTTGATCCACGTTTGCAAAGCTTTTTCATTCGGCCATAGTCCCATGAATTTACAGATAATGGCATAGTTCCCCATGTGTTCTCTGTACACTTGTAGAGTAGGGTCATTTAATATTACTTTTGGAGTGATTGCCACTTTAGGCTTGCAAGGTCCCTTTTGCCTATGTTCTTGTGAATCAAGATATTTGTCTTCTTCCTCCTCATCCTTTATGTTCCTATCTTTCTTGGTCTTAGTTCCCTCTGTCCCCTTAGCATTATCTTTGTTCTTTTCCCCAGCCACATATTTGTTGTTACATTCTGTTGTTTTTCCTTTGTTGGCAACCACGTCCTTGTAGGAGGGACCCGAGCTCCCTCCTTTTCCGCCCTCCATCAGCAACCGTCTCTGCTATCCTCTGAACCGTCGTCACTTGCTCCCGCCTTTTTTCGCCTCAACAATCCCTCGGGAAATTACAAAGTAAGTATTATCACTCAGACTGAGTCTCCATATTAGCACATGTTCTGTAAAGACATGCACAATTGAACATTGATGGTAGGGATAGCACTAACAAGTCATGTGATGTGATTAAGGAGTATCACTTTTACATTAGTGATGATCGTGAACATGACACATTATTAGTGAAACATTTCTTTGACCCGATTTATGAATCATTAAAAAAATGGCATATCATCGAGGAAGCATTGGATATGGTCATATGGTTGTGCAAGGAAGTTCAAGTCAACACACACTATTTATTGGTTGAGAAGACTACACAAGAAAACAAATATTTGGTATAATTGTATCTACTTTGAAACAAGACATGGAAAGGGTGATCATGATGGTGTAGGTGCTTGTGTGAAGCGAGCACTTGCAAGGTATCAAATGATTCATCATGCAGATCAACTCAAATCATCCATAGAGGTGGTCAACTAGTGCATATCACATTTAGGACATGAAGGTCACATATCTACAAGGAATTTGTGTAGGTTCTTCTGCAATATTGAACTCAGCAATGTGAATAGATCCATTCCTTGGTATTTTAATACTATAGAAGGAACAAGAGAATTACTCTCAGTGTGAAGCAAAGACATGGGGGAAATATTTTCCATCGAGACAAGAAAACTCTCATGTTTTTGTGAGTTTTCCATTGGTGTTTATGGATGTAGAATTGATCACTTTGAAAAACATGGGTACATGAAAGGATGGAAATATGTCCCTCTTAATCCAAAGTGAGCTCATCCAATTCCAACATGGCAAGAGATGCACAGTGAAGGGGCCGTCATTTCACTTGATCATGATTGAGTCTCTGATCTTGTAAGGGAAGCTATGTTCCTCATCTATAATCAACAATTTCATCTATAAATTGAAACCTTGAACATATTAACTAAGAAATACTTTTTATTTTGGTTGTAAGAGATGTTTTTATAGTCACTGCCCCTGCGGGAAACAAAGAGAATGTGGCCTACTATTTTATGTGATGCACACAAGTGAAAAGTAGGTTGGTGAGACCATATGAAGATGGAAAATTCACATACCAAATTGGTGACATGGCTATGATGGGACATTTTTTTTGAAAAGGTTGAAAAACAGACTGATCACATCATTTATAGAGATTTTATGCCTACATATATATCTTGTCAATGATCATCTAGTCATAGCATCTCGAATCAATCTCATAGAAATAAAAACAAAGAAAGGTGAACCAAGGAGATGGAAGATGATAGAATTTGACCATGAACATATTATGGAGACTTTCATTCCTATGAGCTATTGACTAGATGAGTAGATGATGCAAATGGAAAGCCCTGGAGCTAAGTATATAGTAGTCAAGTGTAATCTAATATAGTATAAGAGATCTCAAAAGTATGATTTTTGTAATTTATAAATGTGATAGCTAAATACTCTTGTAATTTGTAATTTTGAATAGAGAAATGTTTCCCTCTAATCTACTATGGATTCTCAATGGTTTACATATATGTTATATAAGGTTTAGTTTCCTTTAGGTACTTGAGTTTCTAAAGTACACAATTTTTCAAGGAGATGCTTCAGAATCAAAAGGGTTTTAGATTTAGATTTAATTAAAATTTGTCATCTTAAATGTTTTAAATTTCGTGTATAGTAATCATGTTGAGAATGCAAGAAATTTTATAGCTCTATATACATTTCATGCATATTTGGTTTCTAGAAAATCCATTTTAGTATGTAACAATCAAGTTGATATGGTCCATTTTACTTAAAATGGAAATTCAACAATCTAGGTTATAAACAACATTGAAATATTTTTATGATAATAATAATAAATATGTCATGTGTTATTTTGATATAAAACATGGAAAGAGTTACACACATGCTTCATATTGGAACGTAATAAGTGCAACAAATTAAGCTCTTTTAGATAACCTCAAAAGAAATAAAATTGAATAAAACTTATTAGTAGTTTACATCTTGACATGTAAATTAAAATCATTGTAATTTTTAACATACATTTATTGTGCACTAAAGGACACTTTCTACAAGCTAGTATGACAACTAAAATTTTTCTCTTGTAAAATTTTACTTCTTGAATGTTCTTATTTGAAGTTCTTCATATAAAAAATTGATTGAAATACTTGGTTAGACAAGTAAATTTAGGAAAGTGGATAAAATTATAGAAATATATCATTATTTCTTTAAATTAACATACATTGACTACACTAAAAGACAATTTCTATAAATTCAATATTAAATTGATGTACATGATATATTTTAGTTCATTTTAAGTATTATAGTGACTTGCATCATGGTAAGATTGTACTTATTTCCTTGGTCTATGAAACTAGAATTCAAAATTGTTATTTTGTAAAATTTTACTTCTTGAATGTCCTTAACTAAATGTCTTAAGTTATGGAATTGATTGAAACATTTGATAGCCAATTAAATTTAGGAATGATCATAAAATTATATAAAACTACCTAAATAAATATCATTAATTATTTTTTTGCTATATTAAATTCCAATACATATGACTTATATCATGTGTTATGACTAAGCTATTGTAGATGACCTCAAAAGAAACAAAATATAATAAAATAAGTTATTAGTTCAACATTATTGGCTGAGGACACTTTTTAAAATTGAATTTAAAATGTATTTCAATCATATTTATGTATTTTAATTGAACCTTGAACATATATTTCAGGTCATTTTAAGTATCAAAATGACTTGCATCATTGTCTAAGATTCTACTTATTTTCCTAGTTTATTTCTTCAGAAATCAAAATTGGTATCTTGTTAGTTATGTATGATAATAAATTATCCATATGAAAATATATTCAAATTGCATTATTGATGCAGGTGCATCTCACCCTTTTCTTAATTAAAGAAAAATCCAAGTGGAGCATGAAGACGTGGACCAGCGGAGCTAAATAAAGGGAAAAAACAGAGAAAATCTCCCTTAAAG
>APFE030531107.1:0-18577 GCA_000404065.3 Pinus taeda
TTTCGTAAACACAGACTCCGATGAACTTGGGGGAAGTCTACCCGTTCCTTTACCACAGGAAGGAAGTTCATCAGAGTCATATCCGACCGCCTATTCGGTCCCACCTCCAAGCAACCTAGTTGTTTCCTTCGACTGGAATCTACTAGGCAGACCCCGTTTACTAGCTAGTGTACCATTTTGAATCATTGTACAAGCCTACAGAATGGTCATGGCTGGTACCATCATAGATGAAGGGGCTTCTGTGAGTATCCTTTCCTCAACTGCTTGGAAAGAGATTTGTTCGCCATCACTTTTGCCTAAAATGAGAAATCTGACAGGCTTTGACAAAGGAACCAGTTGACCGTTAAGGATCCTTCCCAATGTGCCCATTACTTTGAGAAGGAAAACCATTCACATGAACGTGATGGTAGTCCAAGGACCCATGGATTATAATCTACTCCTTGGGCATGACTATATTTATTGCATGCGAGCCGTCATCTCCTCACTCTTTAGAGTAATGTGTTTTCCGCATGAAGGCAAAATGGTCAAGTTTGTAGACCAACTGTCATTCCCCAGTTCACACATAGCAAATAGTCAAATTCCATCCCTAAATGGTCTTTTCACACGAGGAATGTCTCATCGATCTCCAGTCCGTCCACCTGATGAGTGTGAGTGATTCAGGAGGATATGATTGAAACCCAGGGGGCATGCACCCTGGTCTGTTTCGGCAGGAAAACCTTGGGTATAGAGTAGGTTTCCGCGGAGGATATATGACTAGTCTGACACACCCGTCCATTTAGGAAAATGGGATTAGACTGGAAAAATATTCCCTCGTCAAAGTTATGTGAGTGGAGGCGACTGCGCCACTCACCTTTGTCTATTTCAGTAGACATCGCCAAGGAAGCATTTTGTCTGCGACATGGATGGAGAGCTTTCATATGGTAGCCTGGGAATTTTTGCTATACTTGGGGGCATGCAAACCTTTTTGCATGCAAGCGAAGAGCGACCATTTATTTTTTAAATTTGTAGGTCCTCTAACCCTTTAAACTCGTAAGGTTGGTTGTTTCCTAGCTTGCATAAAGAAAGGATCCAGGGCAAAGCTTTGAAAGGTGCAAGCTACATAAAAAATGGCATCGTAGATGAGATATCCTTATTATATGACTGGCATGCGTAGTTTTAACGCAGAATTCAAGCTCGTTAAAAAATAAACATAAGCAATGAGTAAATGTTTCCCCCAAAGTTTAAGCTCATTAAAAAATGAACCAATTTTCCGATAAATAACCATTGTGAATGCATTATCTTCAGATTTTGAGCCTTGGTCGTGTTCTCATCATCACCTCCACTCTGTTTTTTAGCCGATCATTTGCCTCCATTTGATTGTTTACCCTTTTGAGGAACATCTGCGAAGAGTGATTCTATTAGCCATCATTGTGACATTCCGTGATTGGAAAATTCCAAACCTTACCTGGAATCAGCTGCTACCCGAAATCATCACTCGTTCCTCGAAAAACGAGTCTCCTTTAAGCTCTTCCAACTGACTCATAAAATATGAAAATATTGTCGAGCGATTAACCTCTCCGGCTCGTTAAAGTCATCGAAAGTGCTATCCCTCCTCTATATTTTAATCTTTTTGGACTTGAGGGATTATTACACAAAAAGATCGAGCACTTTTCTTGTTTGGCTCGTCAAAATTACCGAACATTCATCCCTTTCGTATTATTTTATGCTTTTTCGGACTTAAGGGATTATATGACAAAAAAGAATCTTTGGAGTTTCATTTTCGTCCCTTTCAGACTCTCTAAAATTGAAAAGGACCGAGTTATCTTTGTCGTTAAACTCGTTAAAACCAAATAGCGACAAACTCGTCCAAATGGACGAGAACGAGTTTCACTGTCGCTAAGCTCGTTAAAATATAACGACAGGTTTTCCCAAAGGGCGAATTATAGAACAAGCATATGTTATCCTCCTCAAGCTTGACAAAAATAAAGAGGTACTGGTCAGCAATGACTGGGGAAAATTGGGAAGAAAACTTGAAAAAACCTTATTGGTAGCAAGTCGCTCTTGAACATGACACTTTCTCTCCGCATCCGAGTTGGGTTGGGTTGTTCCGTTCACTGGTCATATCACCATTGGTCCATCACACCATCCATCTTTGGGGTTAACGCTACCAATCCATCATCAGTGTCGCTGATATGTTCAAGAGAAGTCACTCAGAGAATTCACCTATGTCTCACCTGCTGCAATACATTCAAGCTCCATTCTTTCGTGACCGCCACCCTGAACCCTGTATCATCATCTCATTTTCACCTTTGTAGATGTGGGATCATTAAGGTGCTCCTACGACGGGTCACTTCTTGTCGACATCAGCTCATTATCCAAGAAGTCGACCTAGGAACACCCCTTTCAGTACTTTGAAGCTTTCATGCCTCAATGGAAAGTTTCTCACTTTTAGCAACAGGTTTACATTAATGGCCTTCAACCAAGAGATTTTGCATGGTGTTCGACGCCAAGTCCTTTTTCACACCGTGTGAATTGTATTGTAGTACCTTGAGGATCATTGTCATTATTGGTGATTCCTCTCGCGCCTGTTAACAGCTTACATCATTGGCTGGTAATCAGGCTATGTCTTTCCATGTTCGACTCCAGAACATTTTTTCACATGGATCGACTTGTACTCCGAGTGAAGATTGAATAAGTTTTGAAGACCCCGGATCTAGTTTCATCCATCCGGGCTGTGATATATTCAAGAATATAAAGACATCAAATGTACATCATTACCAAATAGATGATCATCCAAATCAAAGGATGATGAGTCCGAATCATCAGCCTACTACACAGACGATTGTCTGTCCTATGTACATGAAAATGAATTTATAAAGCTGAGTATGGGAATGCCCGCCTCAGCTAGATCATGAAAAATATTATGAAGATAATGTATTCTATTGTATCTTATTATAGGTTCGCCTCCCAGCTCGAAAAAACTTTGGATCCTCATGATAAAGTATTTCACTCAACATCAAAAGATTAACGACCTCATGCTTTAGGGGGCAATTGTTATAGACATTTTTGGGCACTGCAACCCCAATCATAAATGTCCATAAACTGAGGGCTCCTAAGTCCCTAAAAGTGTTGCTTCACTACCTAAAGGAACAAGGTCAATTGATTACATCATCTCCTAGAAGTTCTCCATTAAAAGCTGCTCAGAAATGGTCAAAAACTGGACCATACTGAATACCCAGTGCAGAGGGTGTGATGCATATCACCTTCCCAGTGTAAAGGGTGCGATGCATACTGGATGGCCCCTCTATAGGGTGCGATGGGCGAGAATGGACAAATGGCAGAGACAGTTTGCGAGGTGGAAGATCATAGAATCTTCCAGAAGCTTCCCCTCTGACACTTGCCTCTTTGTTTTCGACCAGGTATGAGTAAGAGATCATCAGTCTCCAAGTGGAATCAAGAACTATCAGAGAGGGGACACTAATCAAGACCCTAGAAGATGACTCACCCCCATACAATCATCTATATATGGATCCCTCACCACAAAGATCCGGAAGGCTGGAACCTTGTATCTTGTAGAGAAGTGATGTTGGTTTTCTGGTGAAACTTCATAGTGTTGGGTGATCTAAGCTTTACTTGAGGTGAAGAAGGGATTTCTTGCTGGAGGATGATGCTGGGTCAGAACTATTGTTGTAATCCTCTTGCTATTCTTGATATTAATAAAGCTATTCAAGTTTTCCTCCACATTCTTATATGTTTGATTGTATATGCATTTGTGTGGTTAATATATATCTGGTCCTGTGTTATTTATGAAGATAGATCTCTATTCTTCGATAGTATTATGCTGCTTTGATTCCATAGGTGCTCTCTGAAGCTGTGTAGACAAAGAAGGAGTGGCAAATATCTATCGAGAAGGAGAGGAACTGATCAAGGAACCAAGCGCAAGACAAAGGTTGGTGTCCTTTGTTCCCCTCTTGTCTATTTTTCATAAAGGAAAATGAAATTAGTTTTAACTTGTTTGTTTCTAAGATAGCTACCAGTCTTAGTGGGAATAGTAGCTCCGAGTGGACACTATTCCCGGTAACACATTTATTTATCAAAATAATGGAAATTAGGAGAAAAGGGAGGTGAAAGGTCACAGGTTGCATGTGAAGAGGAAATTGAAGGAAAATAATGGAAAATGAAGAAAATAGAGGCCTCATTCATAAAAAGGCTTCCAAGGACCAGTTAGTAACCTTTTTTTCAGTTCAGTTTTGGAGTTCTCTCATTATTGTTTCTCTCTTTCTCTCTCATACTATTGGATACTTAGAGTTCTCTTGGAGCACTCTTGGAGGGTGTGGCATACTTGGATTCTTGGAGAAAGAAGGAAAAGGAAGAGTAGGAAAGGGCAATAGGACATCAGGATCAATAGCTACATCACGTTTTTCTTGCAAGTACCAAGTTGCATGTATGTTTTCCTCACTATTTTTGGCATGCATGGCATATGCATGTGGTTTGTTAATTGTGATTTGTCATGGGCATGGAAGATGGTTAGGATTGACAATGGATTTCCTAGCCTTGTGGTTTCCTGGATAGCCATGGTGATTATGGAATTGTTTTCCTTGTTTTGTTTTCGCTAGTTCTAATGTTTCCTTAGCTTAGGTTGAGTTACTAGTCCTAGAAGCCTTGGCTGGAAAAATGCTCTAGAAGCCCTTGGTGGGTTGAGTTACTAGTTCTGGAAGCCCTGGTTAGACAAATTCTCTCAAAGTCTGGTAAAAGTTATGGGTTGAGTGACTAGTCCTGGAAGCCTTGGTTGGACAAATGATATAGAAGCCCTCGAAGGCTTGGATAGAGACCAATCTGATGATGGTTTTGTGATTTCTGATCGTGAGGTGGAATCATTGTTTGATGGGTTGAGGTGGATGGCCTCTAGAAACCATGGATGGTTTTGGATTGATGTGTTCTATGAGGTCCCACATTCATGCTTGGAATATGGCACGACTGTGAATGGCTGAAGAGATATTTGGCTCAACCATTCTACGGTCGGGTGGAATGTGGAAGTCCCATCCTGGGTTTGAATTTTGCATCATCAATATGAGCTTATTTCTCCTTGTATTTCTATGAGTATTATACTATATTATGTGTTTTATATGGTGGTGATTGCATTGTTGTTTCTGCTACTATTATCCTAGTTATATATGTGTTTTATGACAGTAGCTATGTATGGATCTCATCATGTTTTTACTTGTAAGTGAATCATCAATTTATCTATGACCTAATAGATGAAATGGCAGTTACTATGTTGAGGCATCAATGTCTCTTAGAGATTCTTAGCTAAGTATGAGACCCCTATGTTCAGATCTATTATTTACACTTGTAGATTACATATTCATGATATGTTTGACGAAATGCATGTCATGTCTAGTAGGGGTCCGTTCAAGTTCCCATTCAAGTGATTGTATTTATGTTGTTATTTCCTTGTTATTTTATTATTCTAAAGACGTGATTCAATTATAGGCAGTGACATGAGCTATGGACCTAAAAAAGTGGCTCAAATCCCAGGGACGCTGGCATAACACTATGCCAAAGAGTCCCTGGACGCTAGTTTGTAGGCCCATGAGAGCATCTAGAGGTCGCTAGATGCTGGTATGCCCATAGCATGAAAGCGTCCAAAGGTCAAGTGGTTCAAAATCTCAGTGGGACCCAAGGGATGGTTGGTAGAAAGGTTGGATTAGTTCCTGAGGGTCCTAACGCTAATGTTGAATGTTTGTATGGTGTGTTTCCATCAATTCCACTTCCTTGATGTGACTTAGGAGGTCGGATCATATCATAGTGGCCTCTCGTCGCATATTTACCCCAGTAGACCAATTTCTTGGGTAAATGTGGGAGGAGAGTTTTACAACTTCCTCCTCAATAAAACCATTGAGAAATGTTATTTTTACATCCAATTGGTGGATCTTCCACCCCATCTATGTAGCCAGTGCAAGAATTCATCTAATGTATGAATACAAGAGTAAAGGTTTCCTCATAGTCAATTCCCTCAACTTGAGGGAATCATTTGGCCACAAATTTGGCCTTATACTTCTCTATGCTTCCATCTACTTCATGCTTAACCTTCAAGATCCATCTCAAACCCACAACTGATTTATCGTTGGTCTTACGACCACTTCCCAAACACTGTTTTTCATGATGGATTCATATTCTTCCACCATTGTTCAACCCAAAAAGGTTTCTCTATTGCTTCCTCAAAAGTGGATGGCTCGGTCTCTACAAGCTTAGTCATTAGAGCCATGTAGCCAATATACTTGTTAGGTGACCTCCTTTTCCTATGCTAATTTGAAGGAGCTCTAACATTCTCCCTCTCATCCTGCACCAATATATCAGTTTCATTGGTTCTTTTTCTGCCTTCTCTCTATGTTTCTGCTTTAGCGGATATCCCCACTCTTCCTCCTCTTTATTCCTCCATTTATGGTTGCTCCACAACTTCCTAAGGCTCCTACTTTGGAGCTAAAATCTCAATTCTAGTGGGATTGAAGCTCCCTCTCAAGAGAGCATCTCATTGCTTTCTCCTAATCAAAATTTACATCAATTCACACAACTTTCATTCTAAGGGAAGGTAAGTACACTCGGTAGTTTTGTTATAATCCAAAAAAACTCCCAACGTTGTTGTCAACACAAGTTTCTTCCTCAAATCTTTGGAGACATCGTTGATAAACAAAAGCTCCAAAATTTCTTAAATGGGACACATCCGACTTTCTTCCTGAGAATTCCTACTCTGATGTAATCATACCAAGAATCTGACAAGAACTTTGGCACTGCAAGTAGACTTCTATCACATGCCTTTGCCCACAAATGTAGTGGTAAGCCTTGGTCATGTGACATAGCTCTAGTAGCTACAACAATGCTCTGGTTCCTTATCTTAGCTACCCCATTCTACTGCGGGTTGTGGGGTGTTGTCAACTCTCTTTGAATTCATTGTTTCACACAGAAATCCTTGAAGTCATTTGAAACATACTCACCTCCATTGTTTCTCCCAAGAGCCTTCACCTTCTTGTTGTTTTCTTTCTGAACTAGTGCCTTGAATTCTACAAATTTTGAGAATGTCTCAACCTTCTTCCGCATGAATAAGATTCAACACTTCCTTGAGAAATCATTCATAAAAATAACAAAGTATTTATGTTTGGTAGTGTAGATTGTCGAGAAGGGTCCACAAACATCAAAGTGGAATCTTTCCAAGGCTGCATTTGCTTTGCTGTCTCAATCATGGAATGTGAATTTTACATACTTCCCCAAGGTATAAACCTTGTAGACATCCCATTTCTTAAGTGCTCCTTTAGGTAGGTCACTGGTTATTTGCTCCATAATTTTCAAGGTGTCATGATGCAAATGGCCCAATCTCCTGTGCCAGAGTTCACCAACACCGCGACTTTGCACTTTATTTGCTTTACTACTTAATGCAACACAATATTACACATCAATTTTATTCATGTTCTTCACACAAACCTCGATCTGCTTCACCTGTCCAGTGGCTATGTGTCTCAAGAATGCTTCCCTTTGCTAAAGATCACATCATAACCATGGTCTTCCAAAACTACTACAGAGATGAGGTTCTTCTTTAGGCCTGGTACAAACATGACATCTTTGAGGTAAAGAGGGGATCCAAACTCCCTCATAAAGGTTATTGTACCAATCCCAGTAGCACTATACCTTCTGCTTTCCCCAAGCTCAATATGCATCTAGATATTTTTCTCCTCCAATTTACTGAAAAACTCTCTACACCTTGTCATGTGGAACAATGCACCTAAGTCCAAGTACCACACACTCCCCATCGCAGTGTTGGCCATGCATGCAATAAGGGTGAAGTCAAGCTCAAACTATGAAGCCTTTGCTTCCCCTACTGCTTCTCCTCAGTTCTTCTTTCCAGACTGTTTGCATGGACACTTTGTAGCATAATGTCTAAATTCATGACAATTGAAGCATTTTATTTTGGAAAAGTATTTCTTCATGCCCCCTTGGATGGATTTTGGTTTGGTTTGATATTTCTTCCCTTTTCCTTTATTTCTCTTTACACCCAATAAAAAATTTTCTTCATCCTCTCCCTTGGATCAGGTTCTATCTCTAGTATTTCGCCTGATCTCTTCTTGTACCAAATTAGACCACAAGTGTTTCCTATTCAGTAGTTTCTCCCTTCAGTTAACTGAGTCTTAGTAGCTATGCTAGCTTTTGGGAAGGCCTAGAAGAGCTAGGCTCACCAGGTCATCTTGTGAAACATTCACACCAAACCCTCCAAGCTCATCCTGAACTTGTGTAAATCTAGTGAGATATTGCAAAACAGTGTGATTCTTCTGCATCTTGGTATTTTGAAGTTTATATTTGAGAGTCAGTATTCTATGGTCATTGTTATTCTCTAATAGCTCTATCCATTCCTTCCACATTGTGAAAGGAGTTTCTTTCCCATGGATATTTGAGTTGATGTGATCTCTCACTCCTTCCAAGATTATTCTCCTTGCCTTGGCTACATATTTCTTCCATTGGGCTAGGTTTTGTGCATTAGTTGATCTTGGTTTTGGAATGTATGTCTTGACATATTCCAAAAATTCATTATCATCAAGCACCGCTTCCATGCGATCCTCCCATGCAATTAAATTTGAGCTTCCTTCGAAGGCATACTCTAATCTCAGTGTGTTGAAGGTCATTCTCCGAACACTGAAGATATCTTGCTAAATTGAAGCTGCAAATTCGAACCTCCTAAGGAACAAATTTAAAATTCATATTCTAATGTAATCCAGGTCTGATCCATGTAGAAACATGGTCATATAATTGCAATTTCTCAAGAAATTTAATCTAAAATCAAGAGACACAATTATACTCTATTGATCTACAGAATTTAATTCACAATTTAGAACAACATTTGCAAACATGCAATAAGAAAAACCATACATGCACAATATTTTTCTAGGGGGAACCAACTAGGAAAAACCCCTCCAACCTCTTTGCATTAATCAAATGAATAAAGAATGTATTACAATTGTTTGCTTACTCTAAGCACAACTTGCAAGTGAATAACCTTTCTCTCTATTCAATGAGAAGCTCAGACCTAGACTTAGTCAATTTCTGCCTCTTCTTGAGCCCCTATTTCCTTGCGTAAATCATGAAGAATTAGCCCCCATTTTTAGGAAATTTTCTCCAATTGATTGTGCAATTCCAAAGGATTGATCATCTGATTGCATGCTACACATGTACACTCAAACTAGTTTACAATTGCTTGTTACACTGCCTTGAAATCTCCACAACAACTAGGGAACTCGAATTTCTTGCATGCACTAGCTATTTTGAGTTGATTTATCAGTCAACTAGATGATCATTGAGTTAGACTGCTATCCCATTGCACAATTGACCTTCCACTAGTTCCATTGACTGTTAGAGCTAGTTTAACTTAATAGAATTGGAAATAACTGACCTGGATTACTAAAATTTAGCAATCACACATGCTTAACTAACCTCCAAGCCCTCTAACTCTAATTTACTGAGCTAACTGAGTGACAATAGCCATGTCACACAAGTTAATTGCCTCCAAGTTGTTCGCTAATATGGAAATTCGAATTTTCTCAATTTGACCAAGGCAAAGTCAAATTGAGACTTTCTTGGTACACTTCTCAACACGATTGATGAATTGGCATTCATCTCTTAATTTTGACCCCATACATGTATATTGTTCTAAATTGTGGGAACTCAATTGAGGAATCTCTTTTAGCATGCCTCATGTGTTATTAAGAAAATCAATTATCGCTCAGGTTAAGCTAGGGTGTCATGAATGGGATTAAGGATATAAATGATTGATATATTGATGAAGAATTTTTTTATATTAGGATTTATGGAAGTGAGGAATCTCCTCATCTACTTCATAAATTTGTACCTAATAAACTAATTCTAAGAGAAATTGTTTATCGAATTGTGGTCATTGGCATTGCTACCACCTTAAAAGAAAGTCAAAAAAATATTTGGCCAAGTTTTGATTTTTCTTTGTTAAAAAGTTAACCAATTTTAAAAGAAACAAAACAACTTGAAACAATATAAGCAATATAACTATCCCATAAAAGACTTAGAGGCTCTAACTAAAATAATCAAATAATAAAATAATAATGGGATAATTTCCCATTACCCACCATGGAGCAGATACTCCAATCGGTGGCAGGCTCAGAGTTAATGTCCTTTTTGGACAGGTTTTCAGGGTATAACCAAATTCTGGTCCACCCGAATGACCGACTCAAAACCACCTTTAGAACAAAGTGGGGAACATATGCATATCAGAAAATGCCTTTCGAACTTATTAATGCAGGAGCCACTTTCCAAAGGGCGATGGATATCACTTTCAAAGGGTTAATTAATAGAACAATAGTTGTCTATTTAGATGACATTACTGTATTTTCAAGAGAGAGATCCAATCACTTGCAAGATTTTAACCAAATCTTCCAACCTGTAAAAAATACGGTATTTCTCTAAACCCCAAGAAATCTTTTTTCGCTCTTGATCAAGGTAAGCTCCTAGGCTTTATTGTATCTAAAGATGGCATCTATATCGACCCAGACAGGATTAATGAAATTTCTGAAATCCCTTTTCCTCATAATAAAAAATCCATGCAGTCATTCTTAGGCCAAATTAATTTTGTAAAAAGGTTTATTCCATATTTTTCTCAAATTATTTTACCACTCCAAAATATGATTAAGAAAAATTCAGTCTTCAAATGGGGAGTACCAGAAAAGGAAGCATTTGAACTAATCAAGAAATCAATAATCAATGCCCCAGCTCTAAACACCCCAAATTTTTCTAATCATTTTACATTATACACCATTGCATCCGATTCTTCTTACGCTGCAGTACTTACCCAGATCAACGATCACAATTTGGAAGCACCAATTTCATTCTATACCTCAAATCTTCAAGGTGCAGAATTGAACTATTCTGAAGTAGAAAAACAAGCCTTTGATGTGTATAAAGCGGTTAAACATTACAGACCATTCCTGCTGAAAGCCTATACAAAGGTTATAGTTCCTTTCCCCTCAGTTAGAAAACTGTTAATCCAGAGAGAACTAGGAGAAAAAAGGGAAAATTGGGTAACAGCGCTTCAGGAATACGATATAGAAATAAAGCCGACAAAGATTGTTAGAGGTCAAGGTTTTTGCAGGTTATTGGCAGGCGCATCCGACATTCCAGAATCAAGCGATACAGATCAACCTGAAATCATCAATCAAGTAAGTGCCACCGGTTCTGAATCACAGTACGCTGATTTAATATTTTACCTAAAAAACGGATATGCACCTCCCAACTTGTCCTACAAAACAAAAGGGCCATAGGTTGAAAGAAAAGAATTTACCATTATTTGATGATGTTCTGTTTAAACAAATTATGATTCCGTTTTACTAAGATCCCTTGAGAACAGGGAAGCAACAAAAGTCTTGCAGGAATTGCACGACGGTACCAGCAGGAGGCACTTCGGATCTGATTACAACCAGCTTCACAAAGTCATCCAATGCCGGATATTACTGGCCCACTTTTGTTTAGAGACGCTCATGATATATGTTAAGTAATGCCCAAGTTGTCAGACTTTCAAGTGGGAAGACTAAAGAAATCAGCCTTTCCCCTGCAAACCGGTCAACATTGAACAACCATTTGAGCAATGGGGATTGGACTTATTGGAGAACATTACTCCTAATTCTTCAAACAGCACAAGTATTCCTACTGCTACCGATTACTTCACCAAGTGGGTTGAGGCAATTCCGCTAAAGACAACAAACTCTGAAGCCATTATTGAATTCATAGATCAATTCATCATTACCAGGTTTGGTGTCCCGAATGCTCTTTTTTTTGATAATGCATCATACTTTTCAGGCAATGCTATGTTTGATTTCGCAATCAAAAGAGGTTTCAAACTCAAATATTCAGCTAACTATTATCCCCAGGGTAACGGTTTGGCAGAATCTACAAACAAAAACCTTATTAAAATTATCAAGCGAACTATCGAATAGAATCACAAGACTTGGCACAAATCTTTAATATTTGCACTATGGGCTAACAGGATAACGCAAAAAGCTTCTATAGGTTCTTCCCCATTTAAACTCGTTTATGGAAAAGAAGCTGTACTACCAACAAATCTTATTCTTCCTTCTCTAGCTCTAGTTCAATTTATTGAAGAAAATCCTTCTTCTTCTTTACAACTTAGACATGACCAAATCTTGAAATTGGAAGAAGAAAGAGAAAAAGCCAAAATTATTCATGCGAAACATCAGCAAATCATCAAGTCATCATTTGATTCAATCTCATCTGGTTCTAAGCAATTTCAAGTCGGTGATTTAGTCCTGAAATGGGACAAAGCCCATGAAGATAAAGGAAAACACACCAAATTCCAGAAGATGTGGCTTGGACCGTTTCAGATTTGTGAAAAGATAGACCATTCGACCTTCATGCTACAAGATTTATCAGGGTTGAGAGATTCTCTCCCTGTTAATGGTCTAATCTTAAAGAAATTTTTCAACTGAGAAGGTAACCCCTTCTCCTTTTAATAGCACTTTTATAGTTTGTAGCAAAATTAGAAAATAAAACTGTAAGGCATTTTCTAATTGACCTTTGCTGTATTCAAAGAGTTTCTCAAAAACAAGCAATGCGATATTTACTTTTAAATAAATAGAAGTATTAAACAAAAGGAATGATTTCTAGGAAATTAGTTATAATTGCATTCTAAAACTACACTACAATCTTAGTGAACCCCTCTTGAAGTTTATAAATCTTGTAAATCTTTTTAGGTTTTTCAAATTGGTTACAGAAGGGTTATCAATATTAAAATAGAATCTAATCCAAATTCAGCATCTCAAACTCTTACCTTGTCATCCATCCTATCTTAAGGAGGAAAATTGTCTATCCCATTTACCCAAGTTCATGATTATTCAAGGTGTAATTCCAAGAATACTGGATATAAAAGTTGAGAGGTCTTATTACAAGCCTGCTTACCATGTTCATAGGAAAATAGTTTAGCCGACATTACCAATACTGCATACCAAAACAGGGTAATGGCTTCAATTGTAAGACAATGGGTCTCATCACGAGCCAGCTTGTTCGATTAGATTACTACCAGTGAATGGCATTTGCCACTTAATTGGCCCACCCACACAGGGCAATGACTTTTTATCTTACAAAATAACAGAAAAAGAAAAGAAATACCAAAATTGTGAAAAAACTATTTTGAATTCATTCTGTTAATCATGCTCTGAAGTGAATAGAACAATAGACAATGATATGGTTAAAAGGTATCCCTGCCGAGACTATGGACGTTTGCTGGCAGCAGAGGCTCTACCTATGGCAAAGGAGTTAATTTTAATAGTTGATTTGGAAAAGTTTCCTATTTTATCAATATCAACCAATAAGTGCGAATTTAAAAATCTGGAATGTATCTATTTTTAACAAGAGAGGAAATTAGCAAAGAAAGTTTTGTTTCCTTAGAATGCAACAATATCTAGTTATATTAGAATTTTCCCTTTTGAATAAAATTTCTGTTGTGAAAAAAGTCTAAATATTTCTATACTTTTTAGAGATAACTGTTTCTCCCACCGAATCACCAATTGTTGTGCCATACAACAACCCCATATTTCATATCGTTAAAATTCCAAAACTATAATGTGAAATGGGTCCCTTTTTAATTTTTGTTTCAAATTGGTATCAATTCAAAGTTCTATTTCACAAAAAGGTTCGAATAAAAGAAAACATCATTAAAAGGCCTTTTTAATAAAACCAATCAAAAAACCCCAATATAAAACGATTTATCTTTATCATTGCGATAAAGCGATCGCGAGATCGCATATCGCAATGACAAAGAAAGCACAATATAAGGGACATGTTGGTTTTCACCGATGCGAAATCGCTATCGGATATCGGCACAGCATAAAGTAACATAAGTAATGACCCTTGCTTTGATGCGATGCGAAATCGGCAATCGGCAATCAGCAATCGGCGATAACACTTATAGTGCAAAGAAGCTCCCCCTCGCCCGATGCGATGCGATATCGCTATCGGCGATCGGCGACTCACCATGCCCTCATCCTAAGCAGCCCTACCAGCCATGCCCGACGCAATGCGATATCGGATATCGGCGATCGGGGATTCCAAACAAAACAAATGCAATAACTTAGCATTTCCCCGATGCCTGATTGCGTAAAGGGTAAAAAGCGCAGTTTTCAATGTAACAGTTATAAAGGCAGTTTAATATGACTTATTCGTAATTAAGGCCATATCCTTTGAAAAGCCGCTCATCCACGTTCAAACCACCAAATCACCCAAATCATGCTTCAAATAAATCATTCAGCCATTAATCGAAGCAACTGGAATTAATGAGATTGACAGGCCGTAACGACCATTTAATGAGAATAGCAGGCTTGAGATCTATCCACGGATTTGGTCCTAAGGCCACCTTAAGTCAATTGATCGCTATGAATGCATCCAGATATATATATTTCATTCTGTTCGATTCATGTCATTGTTGCCTGTGTTACGCTTATATTTCACTCTGTGCAGAATTCTTCCATAGAGACAGAAGAAAGTGGAATGGGAAAGAAATCCAAGAAGACTACAATGCCTACTGTTCCGCCAGCCGCAGGGCAAGATGTTGTTGATCCAAGTGGAAAGAACAAAGGGCTTATATCAGATACGACGTGCTTAGGACTTACCAGGACCACTTGGCAAGGGACGTATAATTTGATTGAAGCAGAAGGGCCAAGGGTGACTGGAATAGAAGTCTCATGCGATAATACCAGCAAATCCGACGCCAATTTAAAAGACTTGGCCGACTCTTTTCTGCACAGAATAGCGGCCCGGGAGCAAGTTCTCCCATACACGGATGTGGTAAGATGGGAAATCTAAGAGCTCCCAATTATCAACAGATTGTTTAACACTGCAGACGGGAGGATTTTCGGTTCGTTTCAAGCCGAAAACCTGAGGCTAATGTATCACCTAACACCAGAAGAGAAGAAATATAATGCTGCATTTCTGGAGAAATTTCGAGCAGAGAACGAGACTGAGTCTGAACCAATTCGAGGCTGGAGACAGAATCCAGCGAAACACAAGCATGAAACCTCGGGTAAGTACTCAGTTGACTCCCTATGCTCTCCTTACTGCTATGCTGGAATTATGATGTGTAGGTTATGGGATTGCATGACTCTGCCAATTTCACCATAGATATGGTCCCCTTAATAGAGGCAGCATGTAGTGGAGAAATTATGGATTGGGCGGTTATATTATCAGACAAGTTAGCCAAAGCCATTCTCGATTTCAGGTCTGACTTTCGCGTCACAGAGAGGGTTATTCCGCCATTCTATTACAGTGCCTATGTGATGGATGTGTTGTGTTTTAATTCTGAATTTCCTATATTGGGATGGAGGTGGACGTCGCAAGACCCCACACCCATTCATATTATCAAAAACTATGGAAGACTAGTTATAAGCATCACCTGTACCAAATCTGCAACGGTTTTATGTTGCCAATTCATTATTCCATTTTTAATAAGCCTGCCCCGAAGATTTCTGAGCAAGCAGGGGTAGATTTGACTGCAGTAGAAAGTTGGCTTGGGGAGGAGAAATTCACCTACATTAGAGTTTTTGGCAGTTAGGCCAGGCCGCATGTGCTACCACTTTACATCCCCGATAAGCTACTTGCCAGGGAAGTAGCTTATCAACTCAATGCTGAAGGGGTTACTCAGACCCTGAAAAGAGATAAAAAACATGTTTGGCCCTCTTTTCCTTTAAGAATTGGAATTTATACCCTGCATGATATCAAACATGCAGAGAAGGAAGCTGGGAAAATGAATTTGCTTACTCTGGCTACTCTGCCTAGAAGGCAGTATGATCCGAGGAAGATCTCTTACAATGCGCTCGACCAGGCCAAATTGGCCAAGGTCGAGCACAAAGAAGACAGATTCGAGGATTTATTTGCATTGACTGAATCGCTGTATCAAGTTAAGTCGCTTGCCAAAAATGTGTATAACGATGAAGGGCTAGTCGAATTTAATAGAATTAGAGAACAAAGGTTGCAAACTCTACCTCTAGACCTGTTAGCGACTGTCCCAACAACAACAAGATCAAGCGAGCCTGAGCAGCTAAGTAATACGCCTCCTTCTACTACATCAAAACAGCAGGAGGAAGCACATAGCCAGAGGCAGGAAGTAACCCAGGAAAATGTGCAGCGACTAGAAGAAACCCAGGCGAAAACCCAAGAAGAAATCACCTCTAAAAATAACAATGATATACTAGTTGATCCAAATTTGCTGCAGCAATGGCAGCAATTCAGTACAATTATCAGCAACCTAGAGTGCTCAAAAGATGATGAGGTTTCTAAAGAAGGCAACATGCAAGAAGCGACATCGAAACCGGTTTCGGGCAAAACCAGCGGCCTACCCAAATCAAAAGATCTAGAGATAATTCCTAAAGATCCATCGGGTGAAATCACTTTGCAAATTGAAGAGATTCCCCCTTTAGATGTATTTTATAGCCCTAAGCATAAAGTTGTCGTGAAGTGACAGAGGAAAAGAAGAAGAGCTGATCAACCTTCCCTATTCCCTGAATCAACAGTGACGGGCAATGTTGTGTGGAAAGAGGAATTCGACCCCTCCGATGACTTAACCAAGCTATCACAGTTCGCTGGAGCATATTCGGTGGCGACCATTGATAAAGCATCGGAGGTGAGCAATTTGTTAAAAGCCAAGGATCAGGACATCTCTTCGCTACAGGCAAGGTTATCGGAAGTACAGCAGAAGGCAGAGCAGGCGGAGCAAGAATTGCTAGTGCAGCAACAGAACAATAATCAGCTGACTAAGAAATTACAAGAAGAAAAGCAAAGGATTAATGAAGGCGCAATCCAAAGACAAAGGGAATTATCGGCGGCATTGGAGCAATTGAGAATATCGACTGAGGGAACAATGAAAGCAAAATATGAGCAAATCGCTCAATTGACCACTCAAATTGAGCAAATGAAAAATCTCCCTCAGATAGATGAATTCAAGGTGGAAGCGCTTCAGTTAAATAAGGCATTGATTAATCAAGTTAAGCTACTATGTCAGCAAATTACACAAGCAGAACCATTGTGCGAGTTGGTAGCATCTATAAGCGAAAAGGTAGACAAAGCAAGGACCGAGTTGGATCAGGCCAAAGAAACATTGACAAACTTTATAGAATGGCAGGATTCCGATGTAGGCCATGCGGCTAATCTACCTAGAATTCTGGAATCGCATAAAGAAATATTATTCACAGAATGGCAATCGCAACTAATGAAGGCAGAAAGAGCAATTTCCAGATGCAAAACAACCACTGGAAATTTGGTTGAATTAGTGAATAATACACTTTATTTATCTAATATGATTTCCCAATGTACTCCAGGTCAATTAACAGCGGCAAATATATTGGAGCATTCATGCTACCCGGAGCTGGAGAAAAATGCAAGATTGATCGCTGGAATCAACAGTCTAACATGGGATGCTTATTGGTTCTTCTTAATCAAGCCATATAGCCAAAGAGCCGCTTTGAAATGCCTCACAGATGCAGTCGGGTATATTATACCCAACATTCAGGATGCCACCTTCGCTGCCCAATTCAGTTTGCGACTCAACAAACCGCCAGAAGTGGAGCCAATGCTTGCAACAAGCCAGCTTAGGTTTAAGGGCAAACAACCTGAGGCATGACTCACTTCACGGACTGCCAGATCGCCCCTGAGAGATAGACCGAATTTACTGATACCAATTTAGTAGGATTTTGTTCATAGATTTTTTTTAACTTACTAGTATTTACAGACCCTTTCATGCATTTAGAAAGGGTCGTAAAAGTTTTGTATATGACTTAAAACCTGAAGTTGCACTATTGTACTTCAGGGATATTTTTTATGAAACTTGACCAATTATTCTGAATTTAAGGAGGAAGGCTTTTATGCAAGTGTGCACTATTGTCATTGTTTGAAAGAATTCCTGTGTTGAAGAAGGAATTTTGAATAGCGATTGATATTTCGGATTGATCTGCAGCTCACATGGTACTATTATCTACGTCTGTATTCATTTTCGTTATATGAATTGTTGTTTAAATCGCTCTTGCTATTATCGCTTATATATATATGTGTGTTTTTCACAGCATTCCTTATGCATTCCACTATTGGTTGTTTATCGCATGCTTCCCTTTTAATCGTATATATGTATCGATGATATAAACAGTGAATGCAGTAATTTGTATTTATCACTTCATTGTGACTATTCACATGAAGTAATCTTCGAATGATTGAATGTCTCTTATTTATTTTACAGAGTCATCTATATGCCTGTCAGATAGATAAAGATTATTTAACGCTGTATTCTGAATGAATAAGTTGTTCCCGGGATTAGTATTAGTTTCCCTATTTCGGTCAATAGAATAAGCTATCGCCTATCACTTAAGAAAACTATTCATCACCCATCCATCTCTTTTATTTCATTATCGGGAAACTGGTCCCGTTATCTCCAGTCGGAGCCACCATTCCAAATGGAAAAGGAGTTGTACTAAGGTCCGGACCGGGTGGTTATCCCCCAATGTTGTGGCAGCGATTTCCGAGGCCTCAACAACTC
>APFE030531109.1:0-26792 GCA_000404065.3 Pinus taeda
AATGTGTTGGATGACACCCCAGAATTGCTGTTTGGTCCAGAGGTTGATGGAAAAACAGCAGGCACAGGGATCCTACCTTTTTATGTCAGCTTGCATGTACATGACAAAATACTACACAATGCAATGTTTGACTTAGGTGCCTCTCATAATCTGATGCCAAAGTCAGTCATGGAGAGGCTGAACTTAGATATCACTAGGCTGTATAAGGATCTATTCTCATTTGATTCCAGCCAAGTTAAGTGTCTAGGCCTAATAAAAGACTTGTGCGTATCCCTGGTCCAATACCCAAACAAAACAATCTTGATGGATGTTGTTGTTGCTGATATCCCACCCAAGTATGGGATGTTACTGTCAAGATCATGGGGGGCTAAACTTCAAGGGTCCCTTCAATTGGACATGTCATATTCTACAATTACAGTCTTTGGTCAACCCAAGAGATTGTATAGAGAGTCACTGATGAAATACATGGTCAGCACTGCAAAGAAGCCTCAAAACTCCCCCATATATGCTGTCCATTCTGACATAGACTCATATATCCTCTTCAATGACAATATAGGTAACAGAAACAATGAAGAAACCCAGATAACTATAACAGATCAGCCTGCCAATCAAGGAAATCCTGACATAAAAACTTTGGTTGAGTCAAAGGATGTAAGTATTCAAGAGCACAAAACAATGACAATGAAACCAAGACACCTAAACAAGAGCAGGAGGCTAGTAAACAAACTGCTCCTCTAAGAACAAAGCTGATCCCACCAAATGAGAAGGTTGTCCTAGAAGTCAAACTAAATAAACAACCTAAAATCCAACTCACAAATCCAGATCACAGAGACATCATTCAACCCCCCTAAAAAAGGAAATCCTATGGTTCCTAGAATTTGATGGATAAGTTAACAAATTAGGAGCAGGAGCTGGAGTTTGGATTCATAATAAACAAAACAGCCATGCAGAAGGCAGAGCCTATAGATTAAACTTCAAATGCACTAATAACATGGCTGAGTATGAGGCTCTCCTACTAGGCCTCAAGTTAGTACAATCCCTACAAGCCACAAAAGTATCTATTCTAGGGGATTCTGACCTAGTCATCCAACAAGTGAAAGGCAATTTTGTCACCAATGACAAAAGACTCAGGTCTTATAGGTATGCTGCCACTGAGCTACTAGAGTCCTTCACTGAATTCCAGATTACCAAAATTCCTAGGGCTCAGAACCTTCATGCTCATAGTCTAGCCACATTTGCAAGTACCTGCAAGCTGCCTTTTGAGCCCCATCACTGTTTTACAGCCGAAGTAAAACACAGACCATCTGTTCCAAACAATGTAAAGGATTGGCAGGTGTTTGATAATGACACACAAATAAACAATTTTCTGACTTTACAAGAAGAGTTTTCAGCTCTAAACATAGACACTGAGACAGAAAATCAACCACAAATACATGGTAAACACAATAACCAAGCAATATCACCCAAAACGGCTAATCAAATGCTACATCCTACAATCTTCAACCAACACAACATAGAAGAAATCCAGCAAGGCAAATATGAGGATTTAGCTGATTATGAAACAGAGGTGATACAATTAAAAGATCTTTCCAATAGGCTTAGCTCCCTTGGAAGACATTTTTGACTCCAATGATGTTCCCAATAAACCAAAACTGCAGCCCCTGAACACTACCATAGAAGAGAATAACATTGGGACAGTTGATCAACCCAAAATCATAAAACTATCTGCTGCATTGCCTCCTGACCAAAAGCCCAAATACATTGACCTGTTTAAAGAATTTCAAGATGTGTTTGCATGGAGTTATGAGGATCTAAAATCCTATGATACCTCTGTAATACAACACACCATCCCACTCAAGCCAAATCAGAAGCCCTTTAAACAAAAACTGAGGAGAATTAATCCTATGCTCCTCCCAGCAATGGAACAGGAGGTACAAAAAATGTTCAAAGCAGGCATTATAGCACCAATCAGATTCTCTGATTGGATTTCAAATTTAGTCCCTACAAGGAAGAAAACTAGGGAAATTAGGCTCTGTGTTGATCTGAGAAACCTCAACCAAGTATCATTAAAAGACAACTACCCCTTGCCCAAGATGGATCACATCCTGCAGAGAGTAGTTGGGGCCTCAAGGATTTCCTTGCTTGATGGGTTCTCAGGTTTTAACTAGATCCTGGTCCATCCTGATGATCAGGACAAAACAACATTTACAACCCCATGGGGAACCTTTAAATATATTAAAATGCCTTTTGGGTTGAAAAATGCACGGGCTACATTCCAGAGAGCAATGGATATTGCTTTTTCTAAAGAGATTCATGACTTTCTTGTCATTTATTTAGATGATCTCACACCTTTTTCTAAGTCTGACCAAGACCACTTGAAACATCTAAGGCAGATATTCACAACTTGTAGGAAATATGGAATTTCCTTAAACCCTAAGAAATCCTTGTTTGGTCTAGAGGAAGGGAAACTACTGGGTCACATTATTTCCAAAGATGGCATCAGAATTGACCCAGACAGAATCTAGGCCATCCAACAAATGCCCCATCCAAGTAATATAAAGGAATTACAAGCCTTTTTGGGGAAAATCAACATTCTAAGAAGGTTTATCCCAAACCTAGCTGAGCTGAGTAGATTGCTAAATAACATGCTCAAAAAGGATTCAAAAGTAAAATGGACAGTAGAGGAAAATCAAGCGTTTGAAGGCATCAAGTTTTCCCTTACTCAAACCCCTGTCTTAACCAACCCTCAGTTTGATAGAGAGTTCATCATATTTTCCTTTGCTTCTCAACACACAATTGTTGCAGTTTTACTACAGAAAGATGACCAAGGGAATGAGAAACCCATTGCTTTCTTTAGTAAAGCTCTTAGAGATGCACCCCTCAAGTACCAGATCATGGAAAAACAAGCATATGCTTTGGTTAAAGCTATTAAGGACTTTAGGATTTACATCCTATACTCCCATATAATAGCCTATGTGCCAAGCCCAATTGTCAAAGATATACTCACTCAAGAGAACTTGGAGGGTAGAAGAGGAAAATGGATTGCAAACATTCTGGAATTTGATATAGAAATAAAACCTACAAAACTGATAAAAGGGCAGGGCTTGGCCAAACTAATGTCTGAAACGAATTTCCAAGCCCTAGACATCAACCAACTGGACAGTGAACCGGAGCTGGCGACTCCAAAGATCAATGTAGCCTTTGAACAATCCCCCTGGTATTCTGATATTTGTTATGTGTTGCAAAACCTGTGTGCTCCCCCAGGGCTGTCCAGAACCAAAAGTAGGTTCTTAAAAATGAAAGCCTTAAAATTTTGTGTTATGGAAGGAAATCTGTTTTGGAAAAACCATGAGGGAATCTTATTAAACTGTTTGATTGAAAATGAAGCTAATAAGATCATGGAAGAATTTCATGCAGGTGATTGTGGTGGGCATCTATATTGGAAGTCCACTGTGGATAAAATACTTAGAGCTGGATACTATTGGCCCACTGTTTTCTCTGATGTCAATAAATTCACCACTGCATGTCACAAATGTCAAGTGTTTGAAGGAAAGAGACAAGTACTGCCACTACCTCTAAGGCCTATTGCAACAGAGAGACCATTTCAGCAATGGGGCTTGGATTTCATTGCAGAAATCAATCCCTCATCTTCAGGCCATCATAGGTGGATTCTGACAGCTACAGACTACTTCACAAAATGGATTGAGGCAATTCCATGCAGACAAGCAAATGATTCCACTATCATTCAGTTTATTGAGACCAATATCCTTGCTAGATTTGTATGCACTGATAAGATAATAACAGACAATGCTGCTGCTTTCAGATCTAAAAAGATGGTCAGCTTCTGTCACAAATTCCACATCACTTTGGGCCATTCCACTGCATATTATCCCCAAGGAAATGGCGTGGCAGAATCATCAAACAAAAGCCTGGTAAACATGATAAAGAAGGTGTTGGAAGAGAACAAAAAGAATTGGCACAAGAAACTTGTCAATGCCTTATGGGCAGATAGATTAACAACCAAAAGATCAATTGGGTTCAGCCCATATGAGTTAGTCTATGGATTAGAAGCCAAATTTCCCTCATCACTAGGGATCCCTGTTATGAAGCTACTCCAAGAAAGTCAAGCTGAGCCCAATGATATGCAGAGGAGGGTGAATCAGATCATATGTTTGCAGCAAACCAGGGACCAAGTTTATAACAAAGTTCAAACCTTACAAGAGAAGCTCAAGAAAGCTTTTGACAGAAGGACCAAGGCTGAGGATTTTAACATAGGTGACAAAGTTCTCAAGTGGGATTCAAGAAGAGAAAACAAAGGAAAGCATGGAAAGTTTGATTCCCGCTTTGGAAGGAACCATTCCTCATCACCATCAAGCAATACAAGGAAAATAACACCTACTTTCCTTAAAAATCTTGATGAAACTGATTTGGATGAAGGTCCTGTCAATGGCAGGATGTTGAAGCACTATTTTGACTACCTTCCATAAATGCAGTATGGCTGCCCTTGTACATAATTTTCTATATATATTGTTTTCTCTAAGTATGTGAATAAATTGATTTCAAGAATCTTGTGGAAGCAAGAAAAGACTGGACTGCAACAAATATTATAAATAGGCCAGTCTACATTTTGAGAATCCGAGGATGAAAAGGCTCCAAGTTTTGAAAGGAGTAGCCAAAGGGCCAAGGCACACTGACCTGCTGTTCTTGGTCTTTCAAGAGGAAAAACCATCCCCATGTGGAGCCACTATTGGATACCTATACCAATAGGTTTCGTATTTCATGATTGGCAAATTCAAGTGCCAAATATGCTCTGCTTTGCTGCTACAAAGATCCCATATTTTCAAGGAAAGACAAGGTGTGTACATGCCTTCATGCCTATTAAAGTTTTGATGGATGATCCAACAGTCCAATCTAGATCATGCCATGTTTTCAATTTTTGTTGTAGAATAGAGAAAGAAATCTGTCCAAACTGTTTAATCTTGGCAGATCAGTGGTTAGGCAGTGAAAACTAAGGTTCCCAACTGCTTAATCTGGGGCCTTGGAAGAAATAAGGGTAGTGCTAGATAGGAAATCAAAGGAAAAAGCCAATGGAAAAGAAAAGGCACATAAAGGGTTTGCAAATACAAGTGCACCCTCCAGGAAGAAACAAAAAATGCTAGGCAAAATAGTTGGGTAGGTAGATGGGGGTTGCAGAAGTGGTGTTCCTTCCAAGCGGAACTTTGCTAACCAAATACAAGGAAAACAACACAATGGAGCATGTCTAACTTCCCTTTTTCCCTGCGTTTACCACTCATTACTAACATCCCTTCACAAGATGTTTTTATAAGAGAAATTCAAGGTTTTATGTTGGTCCTCATGGCCTTTAGAAGCCACATTTCTGGTGTAAAGTTCTTTTCATTTTGATCTACTCTTTAAACTAAGTTGTTTCCAAGAAAACTTAGTGATACCAATCTTCATTCACCGTCTCCCTCCATATTGACCTCCAACTTGTATTATTTAGCTCCCTATGTTACCCTTTCCCTACTACTATAACACCATGGTGTATAAACCCTAAGCAATGTATAAATACCCCCTCCTTGGAATTATAGCCCTATGGTTCATTACTAGGGAATTGAATTAACACCTAGTTAAGCTCAAGAACCCAAGCCTAACCTCTTATCTCCATCAGAACTCATCTACCTAGCCAACTCTCCATTTTTTCCTAAAAACCCTTGAAAAAACCCTTTTTTTTCACCCTTATACCCACTCAAAATAAAAAAATATGCAAAAACCCACTTTATCCGCTTTATCCTAAGTATGGGACCAATTTGCGCGTTTATGCGAAAAACCTTATAAAACCCTCTTTGCCTAAGTTTTGAACCAATTCGCGATTTTGTGAAAATTTCATTAAAAACCATGCTTTCCGCCTTTTCCTAAAGTCATCGACTATGCATAAGTTAACAAAGAAATGCATGGCAAACCATGAAATTTATCAATAGTGCAAAGGGTCCCGCCGGGCGCAGATTCCAAAAAAAATTATATTTAAATACCCACCCGATGGCCGTATCGCCCGTGCACGTTGCTGACCCAATAGTCGTCCGATCGAGCTCTTTCAAATCGACGGTCATCGTGAATTTCGGAGGGGCCCCGACGTCCGACAGATATCGTCCGATATCTGTCAGACGCTGATGTCATGCGGATCCATGCGTCGCCCCCAAAATCCATCGGAGCCCCCTCTGAATGATTCCCCGCCGTATAAGAGGTAGCCCGATATTGCGCCACCTGTCCGCCTTTGTCAGCACCCTCGTACCGCCTGTGTCAGTGCCACGACCGCGCGCCTCGCCCACCACTAGTCCACCTGTTTGCCACCTCACCGCCCCCGTGGACCAGTCTTAGGCTGCCACGTCACCTGATGACATCATGCTGACGTCATCCAACCCGGACCCACTTGCTGACGTCATCCAACCCGGACCCACTTGCTGACGTCATGCTGATGTCATTTAAAAAGGGCGCCAACAAGCCGAAAAAGCCATATTTTGTCAAAATTACGCGTTTTTTGCACTTTTTGGCAAAAACGCTTATGCACTCTCTGCATGCGTTTTACGACGAAGAACTCACCAACCTGCTCAAAACCATCTGGAGAGCTTCAACGTGCATACCCACCTACTGTTCCGGCCAGAGCAATCCTTCTGCCAGGTATTTGTCCGTGAAAACCTCTCTGAAACCTGGTTTTCTCTGTAAATGCTAAAAATTATGTTAAAGTACAGAAAATGCCTAAATTCACAGGAAAAATACTTACACCTAGCTCCCTCTTGGAAAACTGATGGTCGAATTTCACTAGCCGAGCCATTCAAACTGCAATTTCAGTGATAAACCCACGTTCTCTGTTCGCACAGTCGTGAACTAGAACCCATAACCTGCATTCAATCACCAGGAAATGTTTGTTAGATATACACTTACCTTCTCAAGGAAAGAAAACAGTACTTCAACTGCTGTGGACTTACCCTATTACCTTGCATTTTCAGTTTGCCTTTTGCTCAGGCAGTGCTCTTCCGGCCCAAGAAACAGCAATTTACTTACCAGTCAGTATCCAAACAACCATGGAGACTCCAGTGGCACCAGTAGCCCTCAATGTTGCTCCCCTAAATGCCCCCCAAAGAGAGCTCGAGTGGCAGGATTTGGCAGACCTAGACTACCAAATCTCAGAGGACTCCTCATCGAAATGCAAGTTCCACCTCCATCTACTAAATGAGCTTAAAGCCAGACATAAGGATGGGACAGACATTCTAGGCATTTGGGATTCCTTCCTCCCAATATTCAAGCTCCCTGAGGTCAACCAGTTCCCTGACCTGATTTATCTATGTGCTGTTTGCTATGACCCCATGCAGAGGGTTGTGCTTGACCGTACAGGTGCAGTGGTATTCTACATGAACCCTGAGACCATCAGAGAAATGCTGCAGTTCAAGACCCAGAAGAAATTGGTCCCTTTGTCCCTAATGGACTTGATCAACCAAGGAGCCAAGATACCAACAGATGCATAGATCCTGAAGCTCAACCAATTGTTCATTACAAACTCTGACACAGTGTTGCACCCTCCCATTTTTTATGGCTACCTCAATCAACTGGGTGTAGATCTTGCATACATGATTAGTTCAGTTTTGGGGTACAAGTCACTGGAATTTATTGAGGAAACTGTACTAGTAATGATGACAATGTTTTCCCCTGGCAAGACTCCATTCTGTTATGACTATGCTACATACATTTCAGATAAGATGCATGAGCAGTTCTTGAACTTGTCGAGAGAGAAGGTGTTCAGATACACCTCCTACATTTACCACCTCATCCTGTATTACCAACATGAGAAGTTCTCCTTTGAGATTAAGAGAACTGATGCAGCAGGCAATCCAAGGTCAGTGGTGTACTGGATCTCGGTGTTTCACCTCAGCACCTACTCTCCATATACATATTATGAGTTCATAGACCTCTTCATCCATCCAGCCATGTCTTTATTTTTAAGCTCACCTCCTCCAAGATTGACTGATGAGATGCAGAGGATTCTGCAACTATCCAAGGTATACAGCATAGGGGATTGGTACTTTTACCAACACTATACTGTAATCAGAATATATGGGTGTGAGTTATGCCCATACAGATTGCCCAAGTATGTGCCTATGAGACTGTTTGCCTTAGAATATTTCAGGCAATTTGGCAATGCTGATATGGTGCACTTTGCAGGCAAGGGCAAGAAGGCACAACTAAAGGTAAAAAATCAATTGGGCCACCTTGTCTTGAACAAAAGGGAAGGCTGGAAAGAAGTAGATAGAAAGCTATAATGCGTTGTCCTGAAAACCAGCTTCCTTTGGAAGCCCTATGACCCTAATCAATCCATATCCTTAAGAAGGCTAAAATACAAGCTCTCTAGCTATGACCATGTGAGCATGCCCTACATTGAAAGACATGCCAACCAACCAAAATGGAGAAGGAACACACTGGAAGAACCAATTACTCAGGAAGAATTGAATGAAAGAGCTAGAAGGCATCTATTGAAAATGGCTGACTTGGAATCTCCTCCACAGGTATCCACTCTGCCAAAACCTCTAGCAGGAGCAGCTGCCTCATCATCTGCAACACATCAAGTGGCAGTACAAACCACAGGCCAGGCTCAGAGCAAAGGCAAAGAGAAGGATATGGAAGAGCCACAGGCACAATAGGGTCAAGTGCAGCCACCCCAACAGGAACAACAGCAAAAGGACCAACAGGTGTAGGGGGAAGAAACAGTAGAGGCCCCAATGGCCACCTAGCAGCAGCCAGCACAGATGGCACCCCCAAGGCAGGACTCAAGAATTGACTCATCTGTCCTCCAAACCCCTCAAAGGGAGGACGTGAGCAGGAAAAGAGATAGGGAAACGCCCCTTACTGCATCACCAGAGAAGAGGCAAAGATTGAATCCTTTCTCTGAAGAGGAGATGCGAATGGGGTAGACTTCAGGAACAGGCCTGCCCAGCATGGAGGCCTGAGCCAGCTCTTTACAACAAGAGCAAGACAGGGCAACAGTAAGAGAGGTGATCTCCTCAACACGAAGGAGGGGAGGAGAAAAAAGCATTAAGCAGCAATTTAGAGATATAAAGAACAAAAATGAACCAATAAAGCTGCAACTCTACAATCACCTGCTGAACATGGCTCCTACCAACCAACAAAGGCTCATGTCTGCATTTGATGCACATGAGGGGAAAATGATCATGAGCCACTTTACACCAACAGTGCAGCAACCACAATCAACTACAGACTACATCAGGACCAATTTGGAGGTCCTATCAAAAGACATCCACCCAATGGATCAAATAGAGCTGCATAAACAGACGGGTGAGATGGTCTATGCCACATTGGCTGAAAAGCCCCTGGTCAACTACAGGCTGCAGAATAGCCTGAATAACACTGCTGCACAGCTTGAGCTGGAAAGAGCTTCCTCTCAAGCCAAGGACAAGAGGATCAAAGCTCTAGAAGAAATTATAATAGAGCTTGGGCATGATCCTAAAGACGTGAAGGCTATGCAAGAAATCCTGAAGCTAAGGGATGCTGACATGGCAGCAATGAAAAAGATGCTAAAAATCCCAGCAACTCTTCACCCACAAACAGAAGAGGTTGCCCAGCAAAGGCAGGAAAAGGATGCAACTGCTCTACTAATGACATTATACAAAGAGCTCCTCCAAACTCAGGAAAATCTGCAGGAGTCAGAGGCCACATTAGAGGTAGCATTACAGCAAAAGGAGGCAGGGCAATCCTCACAGCCACCTCCAGAAACAATAAATCTTTAGGAAATCCCTCAAGCCACTGCCCCTCCCAGCCAACAGGTGCAGCAAGCAGCCCCAACCACTTCAGCACCAACCACCTCAGCACCAACAATGGAGCAGGCTGAAAGCCTGGATATGCAGAAGCTGAGGAACGAAATTCAGGTCTTGGAGTCCCAGATGTCTGAGCTGAATCAAGCCAAGGACACTTTGGCAAAAATCAATGAAAAATATGACAAGTCCAAGCAGAATGTGGCAGAAAGAGAGAGGGAGGTAAAGGCCCTCAAAAAAAGGATAGCTGATCTAGAGAAAGAGCTCACATTGGACAAAGTCACATCAGAGCTCAAGAGGGTCATATGGGGCCATATTGGCCAATGTATCACAGATCAATGGGAATACATTGAGGCCATCCATGAGCAAATAACGCTCATTGGAAGAGCACATAAAGAGACATAACGAGCAAGGGCATCTCTAGGCAGTATGCCTGAGATTGCCAATAAAATAATTAATGTGTTGAACTATAGAACAAGTTCCCAGCTCATAAAAATGGGAATTGGAAACAGGACAGAAACCATCTCACTAATCAAAAGGGTCCTAACATTGAGAAGCCTGGTCCAGACCCTGGAGCGAAGAGTCCAGGACATGCAAGCAGACGTCAACAAGTTTCAAAATAGGTTTTTGGCATTGCAAAACAGAGGTCTGCCTAGTCTACTGGAGCCATCAGGAAAATTGCTCTCACATGAGAAATATGCCAAGAGAGTAAACACTTTTGCACAAAATCAGATCTCAGAGGCAGCCACTTCATCAGCAGAGACAGGGCCAATAACAGGGCAGATCCTCTTCAACAGGGTAGAAAATTTATTCTTTATTATGAATGAGATCACACATTTGTTTCATGAGCCTCCTCATTTTTACAAATATACAGAGGCTGATGAGACCATGGGGTCAATTTTGAAACATCAGTTGCCTGCACCAGATGTGTGGGAAGAGTTGATACAATTACTGTTAAATCAAAGTCAGTCATCGTGATTTTTCTTTTTGAAAATATTTTAATTTTCATACACAGGAAAATAAAGACACATCAGCAGGTATGCAGAAAGAGGCTGAGTCAACTCAGCACATGTATTCGGCCACCACAACAGCATCAACAGTCACAGGTGACAGGGCCAAGAAGCTACAGGAAGACACAGCTGCACAGACACGTCATTCAGTAGTTGTATCAAAGCGCTCAACCGACTCCGTGAGCTCCAAAGGTCAAAATTGTTCTGACAGGAGTTAAGAGCCTTTAAAGTTCACTGAAGATTGTAATAACTTCTCATCTGCAATCTCTATACGAATTAATGAAGATATTTTCCCTCTCAGATGACTCAATGCCTGAGATATTTTGTAATAGACTTCTATATATTCCCCCTCGCATTTGTTAGCAGGGGTTGGACATTGGATGTAAGAAATCTTTTGATATCTATTCTGCTCCTCTTCTACTGTAAATTTTCAGAGAATTAATACAAAGGATGATGGAATTTCCAAAGCTCTGTGTCTCTTGATGTCTTGCTAGTGTATGGCTGAATGTTGCAGGACTCCTGCGTATCTCATGATTCAATAAGTTTTCTTGTTACTCTTTGTTATATGTTTTTAATATCTCATATGTCATTCATGTTTCTCATGTTTTAGATATCTAATAGCAAGGAAAAAGAATAGTCTTAGGATTTAATCACAGATTACCCTGAACTCAATCTAAGCTATTATAAATGTTTTCTTCAGTTATGGTAATGAAAGTGTAATTCTTAAGTGCTACCTTTCACACTATATCATCACAGCGATCTATTGTTTCAGGAATTCAAGTTTTGCTCCTAAGGAATACATCCCTTTCTCACATCCCAGCTTAGTGAAGAATTCTTAACTGCTCCTCACTGGTTGTTTACACTTCATTATCACAATATACAATTTGTTTCATGAAATATATAAAGGCCCTGTAATTCCAGCTGCACCAAATCAGGATCTCAAGAAACCAACAGCCACAGACTCCACTGCCCAATGGATTAATTCACATGCAGAGAACATTTTAAAACTATCAGAAAGACATCCTCCCAACCAAAACATAAAACAACAAATCCTTACTTCATAACTAGCCTAAAATCCCTACAGAACAGAGACAAACTTTACAGAGAGAGTCCTCTCTGATTACAGCTGGGCTAGAAGCTGTAATCCAAAGATTGGTTAGTAGTTACCCCGGCCGTATTCCCTTGGGAGTCATAGGGAACAACCTGGGTGTTAACAGACTATACCAGGGATCGAACCTAGAATCTCTGGTTTCACAGAACTATTTCCTTTTTGTTCCAAAGCAACTAGGGAGCATGAAAAAGGGGAAGAACAAAAAGAAACAAGAAAATTCCCCTCCAGAGAAATCATTTTATTCCTCTACCTTGGCAAGGAAACCTCGTTATCCATGTTTGATATGTAATGATGAGCATTTTACAAGAATTTTCCACATGGCTCTGAAATCTCTAAACTTTTAAAGAGCTCAAACACATCAGTAGTGTTGACCGATCCGTTTCCAACCCCAGAGACACATTTGGTTGCAACATACCATGCTTCCACATCCCAAGTACTCGTGTTATCCATAACAAAGCCACAAAATGAATTTTTGGTGTCAACAAGAAGCAAATATCATGGAAATTTGTCGTCATCATCGAATAATTAGGCCATTGATCAACCTAATCCTTTGAAGTCAACTTCATCTAAAGTTGTTCTACCCATTGTATTTGAATTGAAAATAAAACCACCAAAGGTAGTTGTGCACAAATCGACATTCAACCCTCGGGCTCGAGCAACTCAAAATTATAACATAGTGGAAGATCTTGCTCAATTGCCTTTTACTATGTTGACACTCGAGGTGTTGCAAAACTGTCCCTCCCAGAAGAAAGCTTTATTGTCAGCAATAAGCAGGATAGATCCTATGGATTTAAATCTTGTGATTTTCAACCATGCAGGATGTACACCACAGTTACCAACACAATTAGATCTCTTAATCCAAGTTAAGGCTCTCACTAAGAATGTTCACCGAACTATTATTGATGAGGGGGAATCTACTTGCATTATGTCCATGAGCTGCTAGAAAACAATTGGTTAACCAATGTTGTCACGATCTCCAACTACGTTGAAAGCTTTTGATGGAAGAACATATACTCCATGTGGGATTTTGTGTAACCTGCAAATCGAACATGGGGGCAGAACAATTACTGTTGAAGTTGAGGTAGTTGATGGACCCCTCGATTACAACATTTTACTGGGAAGGCCTTGGGTATATGCTATGGCTACTGAGGTTTCCACGTACTTTCATACTATTTCATTCCCTTTTAAGGGTGGAATCACAGTCATTGATCAGCTAGCCTTCTTTGCCAATAGTTCACAGGCTACGGGAAGCATTCCATTGGTACATGGACCCTCGTTGTCACTTCAAAGTGTTGGAGTAGGTCTCTTCAAAGATCCTTCCCTAATGGGTACTTTTACCCTATCGTCACCATTTGATTTGGTAGAAGTGGAAAGAGTAGAGACTTGCAACATGATTTCCTCCACCTCATCTGATTTAAGGAGGATTACCAACAAAGTTGAAGTTGATAGTAATATTGAGGTGATGTCGTTAAGTCATAGCAATCAATCTTTCTAGCTTGTGCAGCAAACCCAAATCCACACTCAACAATTGTATGGGTAGATAGGTCATTAGAATATGATACCTCTTCAGATCCTTTTTCATGTATACATTCTACGGATGAAGGAATCATCCAATCAATGATGATAGGAGACAAACCGTGGGAAGAGTATCAAAATCGTTCCCATCTTCCATATGACATCAAAGATTATTAAAATGAACTAAACCACCCATCATTCATTGATTTCCTATCGAATTTAGTTTTCATAGACACAATCAAATCTGAGCGAAATCTGTCAAATATTGAAGAAACAGTTTCTATTAATATTTTGACCAAGCCTAATGTTGTAGAGAACATTCATGTTGGAAAATCTTGTTCTCCATTGGAACTTGATAATTATCATGCTCTTTTTCATGAATTTAGAGATATTTTTGCATGGTCTTCCGAGGATATGCCAAGCATTGACTATAGTATTGTTGAACACGAAATTAAAATGTACCCTGATGTCAAGCCAGTTCGACAGGGCCTTCGACCAGTTCATCCAAAGAAAGCCACTATAATTAAATCAGAAGTTGAAAAAATTTTGTGGGCTGGTTTCATTTACCCTATTCCTCTTACCGACTGGGTTTCCAACATTGTTCCTGTCATGAAGAAACAAGGAACAATACGAGTGTGCATCGATTATAGGGATGTAAATCAGGCATGTCCAAAGGACAATTATCCTACACCTTTTATCGACTAGATTATTGATTAACGTGTTGAATGCAAAATATTCTCATTTATGGATGGATTTTCTAGATACAATCAAACAAATATAGGCCCACAGGGCCAATTGAAAACAAATTTTATTTGTCCATGGGGCACATTTTCCTATAGGAAACTCCATTCGGTTTGAAGAATGTTGGGACTACATTTCAGAGGGATATGAATTATGCCTTCCATGACATCAAGCACATTGTTCAACCTTACCTTGTTGATTTACTTGCTCATTCACGAAACTAGACTGATCATCCGCAACATTTGAGAGAAATATTTTTACGATGACGACACTAGAATATTTGACTCAACCCACACAAATGTGTATTTTGTGTTGGTTTTGGTGGCTTGCTTGGATTTGTAGTGTCTCGAGAGGGGATTTGACTGGATCCATTAAAGGTCCAGGTAATTCTAGATTTGCCTCCACCTTCAAATATTTTACGGTTACATAGACTCCAAGTGAAATCTGACTTTCTCAGGAGGTTCATTCCTAATTACGCTAAATGGCTAAAGGTTTTACGTGTCTTTTGAAAAATGAGATACACTTTCATTGGGATCAGGTTGCGCAAGCTTCCTTTGACACTCTTAAAGATACCTTGATTATAGCTTCATTAATGTACTCTCCAAATTACCAAAATGAATATTACTTGTATCTTGCTGCTACAGATACAACCATTGGCATGGTTTTAGTCTAGGAAGAAAACAGGATTGAACATCCTATTTATTACTTGAGTTGTAATCTCAACTATACAGAAAGTAAGTATTCTTATGTCAAAAAACTAGCTTTCGCAGCTGTGCAAGCTATTCAAAGATTTCGCTATTATATCCTGTAACAGAAAACCACTGTCATTTCAAAGTGCAATCCTATGACATAAATTCTGTCACGTCAATTGTTGGCGGGGAAATATTCAAAATGGATAGTTATTTTACAGGAATTTGATTTAGAATTCATCAAGTCTAAGTCAAAGAAATCTCTAGTTTTCATTGAGTTACTATGTGATCTTCCCTCGACCTCCATCAAATCAAAATCTGAACCATCAATTTTGGATGAGTCTCTGTTTCTAATTTTGTCATCTGACGGTTGGTATGGATATATACTAATTTATATCCAAACCCAAACTTTTCGGCAAGATACCTTTCGCTCGCAACAACGGCGTATTCATTACCAAGCCAAATATTAGCTTATCATTGGCGACACACTTTATTGTCATGGTATCGATACGGTTTTACAGAGGTGCCTCATGCATGAGGAGGCAGAGAAAGAATTAAATGATTGTCATTCAAGTGCCTATGGTGGACACTTATCTAGATATGGAACCGCATAAAGGATTCTTCGTGCTAGTTACTTTTGGCCAACTATATTAAAATATTGTATTATTGTTGTCAGAAGCTATCATGCATGCCAGATATATGACCGAAAAACCATATTACCACCTGCACCATTTCATCCAGTCATTGTTGTTGGCCCATTTGTCAAATAGGGCATTGAAGTTATGACATGTAACCCCACCTCAGTCGGGGGGCATGGGTATATTATAGTTGCCATTGACTATTTTACCAAATGGGCTGAGGCGATGCCAACATTGAACAATAGTGGTGAAATGGCTGCTCTTTTCTTTTTTAACCATGTGGTTGCGCGGTTTGGTGTACCACAAGCCATAGTTATAGATCATGGGTCACATTTTTGCAATCACATGATGGCTGCGTTGACTGCTAAGTTAGGACTATCACATGATAGTTCTGCCCCATATTACCTGCAAGCAAATGGACAAGTTGAGGCCATCAATAAGGTCCTGAAGTAGATGTTGCAAAGAATGATAGAGGTTCATAAAAGAAACTGGCACTTAATCATGTACTATGCCTTGTGGGCATATCGAACCTCAGTGAGAAGTGTAATTGGATTTACACCCTTTTAGTTGGTGTATGGCTTGGAAGCAATCCTACCAATACAATGGGAAATTTCATCACTCAAACTCGCGATTGACTTGTCACCCAACACTTTTGACAAAAAAGTGTGTTTCTTGGAATTAATCCATCTGGATGAAACCTGTCATGATGTCGCATTGGCTAATGAAGTGCATAAGGAACGTATTAAGGCACAATATGATAGAAATGTCAAGCCTTGTATCTTCTCAAAAGGAGACCTCGTCTTGCTTTACGATCAGGAAGCTGATAAACTTGGAGCACGGAAATTCAAACCAATGTGGATGGGTCCTTATGTTCTGAAGCATGTTCTGGGGAAAGGAGCCTACGAGTTAGTAGATTATGATGGGATTCCATTGATTCAGCCCCGAAATGGGTTGTACCTTAAACATTACTATGCTTGATTAAGTGTAGTAAAACTCACTGTATATATACTTTCATTGCATGTGTGTGTGTCTTTTAGATATTTTTATCTAGTTAGTAATCCTCTTTGCATTTTTCCAAATGTCAGAGTCTTCAGAACCTTTTGGTGGCTACACCAATGGTACTATTCGTAGTACATAGAATTTGTCTTTTGCAGCATGGGCCATTTTCGCTGCAACTGGCAAGTTAGTGAGTTTTCAAGGGATTAGTATCGGTCGATTGACGAACAATATCGCTGAGTATAGCGCGTTGATTTAACTACTCTCTGATGCCATTTCACTTGGAATTCACTGAACCATCGTTAGGTTGGACTCACAACTCGTCGTACTACAAATAACAAAAATTTATACTGTTCGAAAGCCAATAATTTTTTTGTATGTTCTTTAGAGTTTGTATTTTGGAAATACGTTTTGAACACACTCAGTATCAACATATTTCCAAAAAATATTAACAAATTAATTGATTCTCTAGCGAATTATGTGTTAAATAGACATTTGTGACATATGTTAAAGTAATATTTTCAATTCACATCATCAGTTGAATAGGATTTCATATAACCATAAAAAAACTCTCAAAGTAAAATAGATAGGTGTTTTAAAAGTTCTTACAAAATTTGTGCCCAAGACACATTTGCTCATCTAACTTGAAAACTAAAAAATGCATGCAAAATATCCTAAGTATATCTAGTGGTGCTCATGATAATATGTCACAACCTGTGCTATCATGCACAAAAGCCTAGCCCAATGGTTGGGAGCACCAGTAGTGTGGCGATGCGACCTCATAGGTAACTCCTTGATCTAGATATCCGGAATACCAAGGGTTAATCTCTCCATGTGATCCTACAACTCTGCTAAGGTCTCAACCAAATCCAAGTCCTGGAGAACTTCTCTCCTAATGTTTCTCTGTGCTGGACCACCTGCAACCTATTGTCATATAGCAGGTTGAACAGTACCCACATTTGTATGCATAAAACTAATTTTAGTTTAGTCCTGGAAACATTAGAAAACAAAAAAAACATGTAGAAACTTGAAAAATCAAAAACACTTTGGTCAAAAAACTTACCCATAACACCTCATTATGCTCCAACTGGTAGAATCAAATATGGATCTCCATGATAATCCATCCTTGAGTATGGGTGCTTCTCGATAAAGACATGTTGTCGCTCAAGCCAGCTAAAAAATGCAGGGGAGAAAATGATTGTTGACTGAGTAGCATATCAAGCCATCAATTCTACCCACCTCTGCATATGTGGATCTCTAGGACCAACGACACCCAGTGATACATGTTGTGTTTGCATCAATGGGATTTTGTCTAAGGAAAAAGCAATCAAGATCGAACCATAGCAAAAATTATTCATCTTACTGCTTTTTACCTTAGTCTATTGTTCTTTTAGCAGTGGAAGTACAACCTCGCACCAGTTGAAAACTTTTGGCTCTAGACACTCCAGTGCATATTGCATATAAGTTCTGTTCGATAGATGTAGTGTCACATTACCAGCAAACTTTGCGATCGGAAAGATGATAGTTCTTAAAAGAAAATCACTTACATCCTGGATTTTTATTTTCCCATCCCTGCTAGGTTGTGTACATGGCCAACAAAACTGTCTAATGTAATCTCTCACTGATTCACCTCCATAGGCAATTCTAGAAAGTGAGATCGGGGCACCTCACGTTGACAGTCCAGGAAGAAAGTAAATATCCTCAATAGTAATAGGGACCATCTTGTCCCTAATGTGAAATGTCTAATCTGTCAGATCCCATGCATGAATAAGGAACTACAATATTTCTATTTGTTGCCTCATTCCGGACAACTTAAAGTATTTGTGTAACCTGCAGTTCCTGAGGGCCTCAGCTATACCCGGGTTATTTAGGGCAACCATGACTTGTTCTTCATGCTCTCTTTCTTTCTATGTAATCAACATTCTGATCTAATGAAAGCCTAAACACAATCATAAGCTAAATTAGGATCCATTCCATGTAAAAAAACAGGGCAAGTTTTGGAGCAAACAGCTAAAACCAACTTGGGAAATGTGGTCAGTGCAGCCTAGACATAGAGGCAGTGCGCTGTAGAGTATCTAGCCTTCTATCTGGGTTCTCTTCAGTGCAGGTTTTGATGTGAAAGCCTGCATTGATCCCAAGGGAAAAAAATGAAACCCCATGTGCCCCAAAAAACCCTAAAACTTGTATGAAATGACAAAAGAATGAACTGAAAGGAAAGTAGAGAGGTTTAGTTCCAATATGGTTTGGACGGCTCCAGAAATGGTCTGCAGAATCTTTTGCAATCAAACAGTGAAGTTTGAGGTAAAACTAAGCTCAGAGCACAAAACTAGATGGTAAGTTCCAAATGGTAAAAATGATATGGTAAAAACTTATTTTATGTTTATTTCATGTTCATTAATCAATTAAACATTAGTATTTGCCTATTTTTACCTATGAAACAGATATTTTTAATCCATTTGGTGATGTTTTGAGTAGGTTTATAACTAATTTGCAGAATTCAACATGCTTGATTATAAGTTGTACTTTTGACCAAAAATCACACTTTTATCTCTTTTTCGAGCTTTGTTAAAAAAGAAAAAGGAACCCCCTTGGAGTCCTCTTTAACATTTTTTTTTGGACTCTCTAAACATGAACATATTTCCGAGCACTTGTCCTTTCGAGCCCATTAATAGATTGGAAATGATATCTCTCTTGTATTATTTTATGCTTCTTCGGACTTGAGAGATTAATTTACGAAAAAGAACTTGTAGAGTTTTCTTTTTGTACCTTTTCAAACTCTCTAAACATGAAAAGGACCGAGTTATCTTTGTTGTTAAACTCGTTAAAAACATCAAATAGTGACTAACTTGTCCATCTAGACAAGACTAAGTTTCACCTTCGCTAAACTTGTTAAAACATCAATTAGCGATGGATTCACCTGAAGGGTGAAATTATACAACAAGAATATGTTATACTCCTCAAGATTGATAGAAGTAAAAATGTATTGGTCAATAATGATTGGGGAAAATGGAAAAAATGGAAAACCACTTTATGGTAGTAGGTCGCTCTTGAACATGACACTTTCGCTCCATCACCGTGACTATCTGGTCTGGGTTATTAGCTTGATGGTTATCACACCGTTGGTCTATCATACCATCCATTGCTTTGCTTTGGGTCAATGCTACCAATTCACTTTAGTGTCACCGACATGTTCAAGAGAAGTCATTCAGTAAATGTCCATCTTTTGTAATACCATAAAACTTCATTTTCATGACCACCATTCCTAAACTTTGTGTCGTCAGTCGAATTCCATATCTAAAAATCATTAGAATCATTTCATGTTGTTGATGTGGGATACATCAAGGCACTCCTGAAATGACTCACGTCTTGTCGACATTAACTCATTATCCAAAAAGTTGACTCAGGAACACCCATTCAGTGCCTTGAGGCATGCATACATCAATGAAAGGTTTCTCGATTTCAGTGATAGGAATACATCAATGGCCTTAAACCAAAAGACTTTGTATGGTGTTCGAAATCAAATCATCCATTCACACCATGAAGAATGTACTGCAGTACCTTGAGGATAATTATCATTATCAGTGATTTGTCTCGCATCTGTTAACAACTTACATCATTGGCTGGTAATCAGATGGTGTCCTCCCATGTTTGACTTCAGATCACATATTCACATGGTTAGAATTGTACTTGAGTGAACGGTGGAATGAGATTGAAGACCTCAGATCTAGTTTCATCCATTCAGGCTGTGATATCAGGAGTACTAAATCATATGTACAATGGCTTTACATTGATAGTCATTCCGATCATGCGTTTATGTACATGTAATGAAAGTTTATAAGCTGAGCATGGGTATGCCTTCCCTCAACTATTCATGTAAAATAAAATATCATGATATATGTATTTTAATTGATGCAGGCCACTTTACACTTTGATAGCTCCTCATCACACATTCGACATTGACATTTTTCCGACTTCATGCTTTAGGGGGCAACTGTTACAGATCCATTTGGGCACATCAACTCCCAACATTTATATTAATGACTTGGGACTCATCAAACCCTAAAATTAGTTGTTTCATGCCCTAAACAAGTCAACCCTTTGAATGCCTCCTTCCTAGATAGTTTCATGACATAAAGACATCCAAAAATTGCCTCTAGAGAGACAAGCGCAGGTAAGCCCTTATGAAGGTGTGATGTAGAGCAGTTGATTCCACTGCTAGGGCGCTTTGCAGAGAACTTATGCTTCCTTTCACCTACGATGGGCGAGAATGAACGAAATTCATATAGGGTTTGGGAATATTCTTATCTTGTGGAATCATCTAGAAGTTTCCCTGCCTTATCAACTCCTATGAGCTTAAAAATGGATGAGGAATGAGTTAAGTATCATCCTATCCTCTCATCCCTTCCTCCATGGAACTAATTCTAAATATGGAAGACCATTCAATGTCACCATTAATGACAAAACCTCCTTCATCTTCCTATAAATTTACCACTCGTCTAAGTGATTAGGGGCTAGATTATGTTGAATTGTAAGGAGATAATGCTGCTATGAGACTTGACTTTGGAGCAAATGATGTGATTCCACAAGCTTTTATTGCTTTTTATGTGATGTGGATGGGATCCAAGCTGGAGGAATGACTTTGAATCATACATTGATGGTTGTAATTCCTTCTTCTATCTAATAAAGTGTTTGAACCTTTTTCTATATGATGTATTCTTTCATAATGTTTATATGTATGAATTTCTTTTGATTCCTTTCATTTATATTCAATGGATCATATGCTTTGATCAATTTTTGTCTTCTATTGTGTTGACAAGGTACTTTTCAAGCTGATTAAGTACGACAAGGAGTGACGGAATCGATACAATGGAGACGAGAGGAAATTGAAACTACAAGTAGGCTTTCTATCCTCTCTTTGTATAGATTGCTTATAGGGAAAGCCTAAAACACTTTAAACTTATTTTTATAGGCACAATTACTTGTCTAGTGAATTAGTATTTATCCGTAGATGCTAAATTCTCCAAAACACATCCTCTGAAACCAACTTCCGAAAATCCAACCATTGAAGCCTCGACTAGCTTGAGTGCCCCACTACCGAAATGTGTGCTAACTGAGTGAAACCCACCGTCAACATGCAAATACGCATTTCTCTTGGGAGAATATCTACATTCCCACTTCTAGCCCAAGCATCCCTACAAATTCTAACCTGCTCCCAATCTCTAATCCTACAGGAAAAACCATCCTTGATAATGGTAAGGGAGTGAGTGATGGCTTTCCATTTGATTGAAGCACCTAGAATATTTTGGGAGGGGATTCTAACCCAATCTAATAGATAGCGAGTATATGTACTTATTATAAATCACCTCCTTCTAGAAAGTGTTTGAGATGATAATTTTCCACCCCATATTTTCCCCCACGGCTTTAGCAAATACTTGTGGTTCCTTTATCCCCCACCCACCCAACTTTTTTGGTTTTGCAATCTTGTCCCAACTAACCCAAGAAAATGTACACCCCGAATTTTGACCCCACCAAAGGAAGCAGCTACAAATTTGCTTAATCTTGCTAAAAAATCCCTCTTGGGATCCAGGTAAGGGACATCTAATATATCGGGATAGCCTCCAACACATATTTAATCTGAGTGAGCCTATCCGCTCTGGAGGGGCATCTTTCCTGCCACATGTTAATGTGACTTTTAATTTTTTCTAATAGCCACGACTAGTCTAGAATACGATAACCATTCATCTTCAACTTGAATCCTAAATATTTGAGGCTAGAATCTAGCTCATGTCTGATGAAGGAAAAATGTTGAGAAGCAAATATTTGCTCATTTCTCAAACATGAATTGAATATAATGGTAGATTTGTCATAGCTCAGCTCCATATCTATCACTTTACAAACTAATGATAGAATGATATTGAAACAAGAGTAATCATGGTATGATCCATTTAAAAAAATTATATCATCTACAAACAAAAGGTGCGAGAGGGTTGTTTTGTGTGAAATCGAGACCCTTCCCAGATCTCCAGATGAGTGAGAATTTTTTAACAACCTACGTAAGCCTTCCATGATCAAAAGAAAAATGAAAGGGGAAAGAGGGTAGCCCTATATTAGCCCCGTTCTGCGTTGAAGAAACTAGATGCAACCCCATTTATCATAACACTAAGAGAAACTGAGGTGAAAAAAATATAATGAAAGCTTGAGGGAAACCAATATGAGTAAGAATAAGCTGAAGGTAGGACCAACTCGCATGGTCATAAGCTTTGGATAGGTCAATCTTGAGGATAATAGCCTTCTTGGAAAGAGAATTGATCGAGTGAAGGCCTTCTTGATATGTTCTAATGGCTTCATGGATCTGATGGTGATGGAGGAAGGAAAAATGTTCCTTAGAAATCATCCTAGATAGGATAGGCTTAATACGAAGAGCTATAATTTTTTAAATCATCTTGTAAATACAATTGCAAAGGTAGATGGGCCAAAAATCATCAAAGTAGACGATCTTGCCAATCTCAGGATGAGGGCCAGGAAAGTCAATTTGAAACCTTCAAACATCCTGCTAGAAATTCTACACCTTCAATGACCATCAGAAGATCTTGCCATACGTGGTGAAAAAAGAAAATGTAGAATTACTTGGGCCTACCGTCTGGCCGTGAGCTCTTAGCCTTATTGAAACATTTCAGAGTTGATTCCAATTCCCTCATTGATACTAACATGTTTAAAACATCCACTTCATCCTCTTGAACAAATCTAGGATTGACCTCTGCAATACGGAGAATCTCAGCAATGGAGGTCCCCCTTAAAGCCTTGAAATTTTTTTAGAAGCATCATACACCCATGTCAGCAAGCTAATTGAAAAAGATAGCCTCCCTCATCGTATGATCCCTCAGTTTCCAAATAGTATTAGTATACTTTCTTCCTTTGGCATATTGCTAGAAAAATTTTGTGTTCTCGTCTCCCTCCTTTAACTAATTCACTGTACTTTTCAAACACTGAGTCTCCTCTTTCTGTCGCAACAACATCATCTTCTCTCTTTCCAATTGAATTAAATGGTCATTTGCATGCAAGGATGCAAAACTGGACAACCCAGAATCTTCCAACTATTTGAGAACCCTTTCAATCCTTTTTAACTCCTCCCCATCCTTTTTCTATTTTATCTTTGCCCAGTTGATTGTTTTCAACTTTAAACGTGCCAGGTTATTTTCTATAACCACATCCGGCAAGGGATCAATTTCTAGGATGAAATAATTCCAATTTTCCCTGACAATGTCATGGAAATCAACCTCCTACATCCAAGGCGCATTGAATTTTAAGGGCGAGTGGGGTTTTACATTAGAATCCTAAATCTCCAAGAATATTGTGAAGCGATTAGAGAAACAACCTGAACCCTCCCATTTCCAACTTCTGCTAACCGGGTTAGTAGGGGAACCCTGATTAGGAATTGGTCCAGCCTTCTAGCTAATGTATCCACCCACACCCTATGATTCCTCCATTTTGGCATGATTTGTGCCAATTCAATGTTAATAAGGTTATGGTCATCCAACAAACCTTCAAGAAAACTTGATAAACTATCCGTCTTGGCTCTGTGACCCCAAGTTTTCACAAGCCCAAGAAAGAAATTTAGATCACCTCCAATAATAAGATTCTTAGCATGCATAAAATTGGCTTGGATAAGATTTTCCCAATAAAAATCCCTGTTATGGCAGGGCCCATAGGTATTTATTATCCACAAAGGGATATCAAGGATAGAAGGAGAAATATCTGCCCCCAAAAAACCTTCGCCACCCTAAGAATTTCCACTCGAATTGTTCTCTTGTTAAAACCCATTGCACAACCACCCAATCTACCCCTCACATCCAAAAAAAAGAAATCCCAATCTGGAAGAAACTTTTGAGGACTTCATTGGTAAGGTTCTCATCACCTAGCATTTCTTGTAGAAATAGAACATCAAATCACTCTAACATGCACAATATTTGAAGCACCAATTTTTTGTTCAGGTTGGCTAGACCCCTGTAGTTAAAACATAGGCACTTCATGGGGAAAACTTTGTAGGGTTTGCCTTTGCTTAAGGACATGATCGACGAGAGACTGAATAGCCATAGCAACTTCAATGCTAGCCCTCTTTATATCTTTTGATAGGAGATATTGTTTACCTTGTGGGGGCTTTGGGTGTAGGGATGGATAAGGGTCCTCATCCATGCCAAAAGAGGAGTGCAAGGAGGGGCGTAAATAACGCATGTTATATTGGTGAGAAGCACCAAAGGCTGAGCTATCCCTGGAGTCTAGAGAGTGAACATCTTGTTCACAGGCTATAGTGGTACAGAGGGAGGGTGAAGGAGAAGAAGCCACATGACAGATTAAGAGACTCAGCTTGCCAACCTTAGAACATAGACCCGATAAACACATAGAAGTATAAGCAATAGAAAACTAACATTCGGTTTAAAATAGATGAGGGGTATGAAAGGTACCCAAAAAAAAGGTCGATGCTCTGGAGAACGCTATGGTAACTAGTGCCATAGAGGTACAGGCATCCATCCTAGGCAATGCCTCCCTAGTTACACCTTGATCTTGAACAGCTAAATTCGGAAGGGTTGCTTGTGAGGAAGCCTCCATCTCCATAGTTTGGGTACCCACCGAAGAAAAGGATTTCAGGGACTTAGTTTCCGACCAATTATCGATGGGGAAGTTTTGTATATGTGTCCAACTTCATGACAATGCCTGCATTTGAAGGGGATACCTTCATAGTCCAACTCCTACCATCCGATAATCTCCCCCATTTGAAAGCGGTAGCTCTCCCCTAGTCCATCATCATGTCCAAATTCACAAGAATCCTGGCCATAGCCAACCAACTTGTGTCCTACTACGATCTATGCACCATTATTTCCATTTTTATATAATCTGAATAATTCATTGATTCACCATTTTTCTCATTTCCAAGAGCCTCCACCATTAAGCATCTAACTCCAAATGCTTCTTATAGAGCTTAATAAATATATTCAAATGAATTTTCAAGCCATTCCTCAATAAGTTTTAGTTGTGCATCATAATATATTTCAACAAATTTAAACTCACTTGTTTCCTTAACTGCTGCTGTGAATTTTCTTCAAGTTATTCTACTTCTACTATTGATATAAGACTCACATTATGATTCTTTTGCGGCTTCTATTGTGATGGGAAGATAATTAACCTCTTCTAAAGAAAACAATAATTTATCAATCATCTTATTTTCAAGGATAACCTGCAATTCATCTTTATAAAATAAGTTTCCATCATAAAAATAGATTACAAACAACATACACTTGATTGGTTAAGCACATACCCAGAGTTAATTTCCAGCTCATAGTATACAATAGATTAGGGCATGTGGCAAGCAACAGTGACAACAAAGCTAATGATACAATAATTGTTAAAAAGTGATGTTTTTATTAATAAAAAAATACCCATTGGATATCTCTATGAAAAAGAGTCTGAACTACCAGAGCCTAGCTCTATAGAACTCTCTACATTGTCCATGTACATCATACATTATATAGCAATCATGGATTTAGGAAGTTAGAACCATAACCAAAGAAATAGAAACTAATTCCTATCCTGAGGTCTCGTGAACCAACTCTCACTATTCTAGGATATTCTCCATATCTCTAACACTCCCCCTTAATGGAGAAGGGGTTCAAAAATATGCCTAACATCTCCCTAATCATTTCAAATTTAATTTTTCCAAGAGGCATAGTGAAAATGTCTGCAACATTATCACATGTATTACAATATACAAGATGGATTTCTTTTGATTGTACTTTCTCCTGACAAAGTGGAATTGTGTATCAATGTGTTTTGTGTTTGTGTTCTTGTGAAACACCAAATTATTAGCAAGTTTGATTGAACTCTGATTGTCACATATGATTATTGTTGCATATTTATGTTCTTCCCCAACATCCTGGAGAAGTCTCCGCAACCAAACTGCCCCACCTTTCGCTGCACACATGGCTTGATACTTTGCTTCCACTAAAGACAAGGAAACTATGTTTTGTTTCTCATTTCTACATGTAATCACTCGAGATCCAATGTTGAATGCATAACCTGTTATGGATCTATGTTCGTCTACATTTCCAGTCGATTCAAAATCTGTAAATCCTATCAATCTAACAATAGAGGAACTAGTATAAATAATTACCATAGTCTACAGTACCTTTTATATACCTTAAAACACATTTCACTTCATTCCAAGGACTGTCAAGTGGCCTGGACATGTATTGACTTAGCACGCTGAATGCATAAGCCAG